>MDKI01126973.1:0-42512 GCA_005239505.1 Nicotiana paniculata | reverse complement strand
GTTAATCACAAGTCCCTGTGGGTACGATATTTGGACTTACAATCCTATATTACTTGTCGACCATGTATACTTGTGTGTGCGTTTGGGACCAACATGGCACAAATTAGGCAATCCCTACATTAATCCATGAATTATTATTATTCATCACATAGCAATTCTTGCATTATTATGATTCATCTCATACAAGTTTTTTTATTAGAATCCTCGCATATTAGACTGTAAACCAAATATACCTCTAACAATATTCTAAGTCCAGCATATATCTTTCATGCGATCTTTATACAAATAGCCGGCTGGATTTACTGTTTACTTTTTTCTAATCAGTATACATATATTATACACTGATTGTATATGATTATACATGAACATATATTTTTATCATCTATTTTTAGTTTACGTGCTTTGGTGGGCAGCTATTTAGGTTAATTCTTCTAAAGGAGTATACATGTTTGTAGGCCATTAGTTACTAGGCTGTAAATGAGGCTAGTGTTCTTGGTTGGTTTCGAAGTAAACAGGCCAGCCCAAAATTAACAACTTCAAAATGGGCCGAATACTGGGAGAAATTCAAAAATAGCCAGATTTACAAGTGGTCATTCAAAAGTAACTACAATTTCAAAAGTAATCGAAATTAGTCACTTTTCATGTAAAAATAAATCTGAACGAAAACACTGTTCAAAATCCGGAAAATACTCCAACATAAGTATACTGGAATTCCAGCAAAGTATATTGGAACTCCAGTAGCAAAGTATACCGGTCCAGCATAATATGCTGGGAATTCATACACAAGTGCTCGAATCTCCAGTATATTATGCTGAAATTTTCCGCGTGTTGGAGTTCCAACATAATATGCTGGAAGTTCATACACAGGTGCATCGAACTCCAGTATATTATGCTGGACCGGTCTCTGTTGCAATAAAATTGTGACTATTTTTCAATGACTTGACAAATGCTGGCTATTTTTGAATGACCAGTCCGAAAGGTAGTTAGCCGTGCTACTTTTACCGGAATAGGCTGTACATAACTAGAACAGAAGCCTCTTGAGAATTTTACCCAACACAAGTCTGTTGGAGGAAAAGGACACACTTCAAAAACAAATAAAGAGGATAAAGAAATGCCAAGTCACCAAAAGCTAAGGTCCATTTTGGATTCAGGGGAAGCAATTATTATCCAACCAAAAATACTTACCCAAAACTCAGCTATGAACATAACATTTCAAAGCAACACTCTTAACTTAGTTACACAAACATGAGCACCTTTACAAATCCTGCAACTTTGTTACATCCAAAAATCACCATAACCAAAAATCATCACACAAAATACAACACATTACCCAAAATCCAAGCAAACTTATCAGCTGATGAAGAAAAATTTTCGTGCAGGCGAAAACTTGTCACAACATTTCTAGCTACTTCATTGGGACTAGGCCTGCAATCCACTCCATTAGCATTAGCTGAAAACTGGGGCGTTCGATCATTTTTAAGGGAACATTTCTTTGAGCCTGGATTATCCTCTGAAGATGCAGTAGCACGAATTCGCCAAACAGCAGATGGACTACATAGCATTAAGGAGATGTTGGAAACCATGTCATGGAGGTATGTCTTGTTTTACATTCGTCTTAAATCGGCTTATCTTAAGCAGGATATGAAGAATGCCTTGTCCAGGGTGCCTGAAAGCCGAAAAGAGGCTTTTGTTAAAACTGCCAATGAGCTGACTGATAACATGGCTGAGGTACTGTCCTATTTCCTTATCACAGAAAATTTCCAAGACTGGTATTCAGTGTTATGAGTATTTTATATTTATTTTCCTTTTTTTGCAGTTTGATTACTATATTCGAACTCCAAAGGTATACGAATCTCGTGTTTTCTATGAGAAGACGCTGAAATCAATCGATGAATTGGTGGCATTACTTGCATAGTGTCAAGAGTTTGCTTTGCACATCAAAGGTTAGTGAATGGTTCGAAAATCGCCTTGGATTAGCAAGTGTAATGAGACTGCTTCAGTAAGTGGTGATGAAATCTTGAAATCATATACAATAGCAGTTGAAATAGTCTCATTTTATGTTTCATTATTTTGTTCAGAAAAGAAAAAGGAAAAGGTTCCTTTGGCTTTCTTCAGTTAGCAAATTGAAGCCTATGAGTATATAATTTTGATGGCCATTTCTGAGACCATCTATATTGTAAATAACAGTTTCTTCTTATTGGAATGTGGATTGTTCTTAAGATTATGAAGATGAGTACATACTCCTGTATATTTCCAAGTAGTAGATCCCTAGCAGAAGAACAAAACATACGCAGAAAACAGGAAATCTTTTCATGGGGATAAATGACAATCTTGATACAAGTTTCATGTTGTGAAAAATACAATGAAAAGCAACTAATGAAAATTCAAAACACAATACACACAAACAGAAAGACAAAGGCTAGCAATAGCAAGTGTAGCCAGTTTTTTTAACACTTCAGCTCCTGGATAACGCGATAGCTGACAAAATAATAAGGAGAACCAGTAACGCCATTGCACCAAAAGATCCAATGAGCGATCCAGCAGAACGCTGGCAGAAATCTGTATACTGTTGACATATGGAAAACCAGTTAGTTGAAGTATTACCATTATGTGCCAAATACACTATCGCGGCTGCTGCAGATGCTCCAGATGTGATAAAAACCAGCATTATCTTCAAAAGTATAAACAAATATCAGCACAATTTCATAAGCTTGCAATAAGTATAAATATGAACTGACTTTATGTTTATATAGTATAGAAATTTAATACATTACCGCGTCAAGAAAGATGAGCAATACTCTACTCTTTCCTGCTCTTCTTCTAATAATGTGAAAGATAGAAATAGGGATAGAAAGAGCAAGATATCCACAAGCTATAGCATTCACTATAACAAAGAACCTTTATCACAGAAACAAATGGAAAACGAGTTAGTTAACATTTCAATACAATCTAACAACAAAAAATTAAGTTTTTTTTGAAATAATATGTTGGAATTTGCTTACTTAAACGCGTCGATATCATCATATTGAGCCTCAAAATTTACAATCTGTGTGCTAAAGGGAAGTGCTTGATCTGCAGTTCCCATTGCAACAGCACTTGCTAAAGCTCCAACAAGTGCAGCAATACGTAAAACGAGATCAAATACAGAGATTCCTCTGTTAACTCCATGAACTTTGGCTTTTGATGCTTCTCCAGCTTCAATTGATGCTGCCTTCATTTTTAGTTTCCTTTTTTAACTCAAATCAAATTTACTGTTATGATTTGTATGTTAAGCCTGTTATGAAATTAAATGTGACCGTGTATTTATAACCAAAATATGCAGTTAATTAAACCAATAAGAAGTGGTTAGAGTGGATATTAGGTAATGTTGACATATAATTAATTGTTCATTTGCTTCTCTAATCAATCAAATTTAAGGTACAACTATATAGTTAATACTTATAAGTAGTTAAGATTTGCATTTGACATTTTAATACCTGCTCTACTTTCTCCATAACATGTACTTCAAATCATAATTTTTCAAGAAAATGTATTCATGCAAGAAACTGCTACATTCTTTGTCCTAATATTTTATTCTTTTTTTTTCCTTTTTGAAGTTCACTAGCCTAGTATTGATCATGCACTAGGTCAAACAATAATCTTACTAATAATAAAGTATGGTCCTGAGTAACCGGCGGCGGAGCCACATAGACGGAAGGGTGAATAGTTGAACATGTACCTCATTCGTCGAAATATTATATTTTATATAATAGGAAAAAATTATATTGCATATTTTACAGAAAATTATATATATACCAAATCTTGAACACCCTTAACATAATTCTTGATTTCACCATAGTAATTAACAACAACATTTTGCTTTTGTTTGTCAATACTTGTTTTGTAGATTGTTAGGTAGTTAATGCTAATGCTTTAGGTAGAGGAGAGGTGAGTTCTTCTTCATCATCAATTTAAGTTAATTTCAAGTGGTTTTTTGGATTAGGCACAAAGTTGTACTTGAACATCAGAATACGAGAAAGTATAGTGATTGATTTCCTAGGCTGGCTATTTAATTAACATTGACAGAGAAGCAAAGAAAGGGTTCGTGGAGTTGGTCAAATCTAACTAATCTCTAATTGTGAAGCTTTTCTTTTCTTTTCTTTTCTTTTTCTTGTGCTGCCTTTGATTCGTTGGCGTTTATGCACTCGTACACAAATTTACTTAGCTATTATCTAGTTTAAACAGTATAATTGATATTTAGAATTCATTAAATATATACCAATATTAAATTTAGAATCAAGTCATTAACATTTAAAGTCGTTATTTTAAAATCCATAACCCATAGACATGTTCAATCGACTCAATGGAGTTATTAGAACATCACCAAGGTTTACATGAAATGTGATAATAAGCCCATTTTCATCAAGATATTATCTTGGAAAATTTTTTCTTTATCCATGGACAATTTTGATATGCCCATAACCCAACAAGTAAAAGGGAAATTTTAATTGGTGGAGTAATATTTCACCCAAAATAAATTGACGAATAAGCTGAAAATTTTGCATGTAAATATTTTAGTTTACTCCTCGTCAACTTGAGTAGCCAATTGGACCAAGCCTGGTCCAGTTATCGGGTGAAATTCAAAAATAGTCAGATTTATAAGTGATCATTCAAAAATAGCCACAGTTTCAAAAGTAATTGAAATTTAGTCATTTTTCATGTAAAAATAAATCTGAACGAAAATATTGTTCAAAATCCGAAAAATACTTCAGCATAATATACTGGAACTCCAGTATATTATACTGGACTTCCAACATAAATTTTGGTAAGGAGCACATTTACCTCTTTAGGGGGATTAAGTGGTGCGAATTCGAATTAGTTGGCTAGAATAAATTTGCCCATTACTAAAATTTTAATTAAGCCTAATAATTACTAAGAAGTCTAGAAGGATCCTGAATGGGATCAAGAATGATGTGACGAGGAAGAAAATGCAAGGTACCAACCAGATTATATTCAATGGACCAAGTCTGGTCAAGTTATCGAGTGAAATGCAAAAATAGCCAGATTTACAAGTGGTCATGTAAAAATAGTTACAGTTTCAACAGTAATCAAAATTTAGCTATTTTTTATGTAAAGATAAATCTGAACGAAGATATTGTTCAAAATCCGAAAAATACTCCAGCATAATATACTGGAACTCCAGTATAATATGCTGGAACTTATACTGGAGTTCCAGCATAATATACTGGAGTTCTAGTATAATATACCGGTCCAGCATAATATGCTGAAAGTTCATACATAGGTGCTCCAATCTCTAGTATATTATGTTGGAACTTTCCGCGTGTTGAAGCTCCAGCATAATATGCTAGAAGTTCATACACAGGTGCACCGATCTCCAGTATAGTATGTTGGAACTTTTCGTGTTACAGCAAAATAATGGCTATTTTTCAATAATTTTGCAAACATTGGCTATTTTTGAATGACCAGTCCGAAAACTGACTAGCCCGTGCTATTTTTACCCCGTTATCCCACCAGAAGTCCAAAAGTGTATATATAATTAGTTTCACTTCTAATATCCTAAAGCAAATTAGGGTCAACATATTCTCTTGCTTGCCCGTCCAATATTTTAATTTCAAAAAACCTGGTTAAAAGATAAAGAAGTATTGTGATCTCTTCATGTACAACGTAAGTTTTGTCTATCCAGCAGAATTTGTGAACAATTGTACCAAAGTAATGACCTGCACAACATAACTTGTGAAAGATTAACTCCACTTTTAAACCTGAGGTTTAAAATATATATCCAACGATGTATTTAAAGATTAGCCAATTCACTCAAATTGTATGATTAACTATCCTGAATTTTTGAGCTGCTAATTTAGAAATCAGGACGTAGTCTCCTAAATCTTCTATATGCTAATTTAAAATTCAGGACTAAGTATCCTGAATTTTCGAACTGATAATTTAAAATTAATGATATAAGATTCGAATTTCTGAATACAATTTTCGAACTTTAAGACACGATATCCTGAAATTTGAACTTTGAAGTTTAAACTTCAGGATGTTAGGTACCAAACATTGAGTGAATTGGCTAATCTTAAATATATTATGAACTGTGAATATATTTTAAATATCATATTTAAAAGTAGCAGTTGGTGTCATTTTCACCATTTTAGCAGATCTCAATAATCGGGCTATGAGCTTTGTATGTGTGGAAAATCCAAAGGGATTGCTACATAAATAGCCGGTCATATTTAATATTTATTTTTTGTAATCGATACATATATTATACATCCGTCGGCTATCTTAAATTTAAGAAATTAGGTGGGCGGCTATTTGGGTTAAACAACAAAGCCCAACCATATACCGAGATACAACCCAAGCCCAAACACCTGTCAATATGAGAAGGCCCATATTCTCCTGTGGAATGAAGACGCAACCTCTTCTTTTTTTTCCATATTCCAGTTTATTTGCTGTCTTCTTTCTGTTCCATATTTCTGGTAAAACTCATCGGTTTCCACCCACCTTCACTTCAGATTCCAGGTACGCTTCTTTTTCTTCTTCTCCTTATTCTTTATTCTTTTCCCATATCAAGAAACTGATTCTCTCGGTTCCATGCTTTCTATTGTATTTTCTTAAAAGGTGGCAATATTCAATATGTATTGCTTATTGGGCTTCTATCGAGATTGAATTTTTTTTCTGTATTTTAATCTCATGATTAACTTATCATTTGATAATCTACTTTTCTTGTTATGGGTTAAATTGGGATTTTAGTAATGATTCAAATTTGACTATGAAAAATTGTAATGATTGATTTGGTACTTAAATTGATGTGAATTACTGAATCTATGCATTACATTTCATGTTTCTTGAACTGGGAATTTATAACATAGTTTTCCCCTTCTTTTGCTTCTCTTGCATGTTTATTAGCTTGGTTGGCTCCTTGATATAGTATAATAATCTGTGTAAATTGATATCACGAAAAAAGAAAAAGAAAATGATAAATAAGCTTGAAATCGTGAAATTTATAATCAATTGAATAATTCATTCAGCTGTGTAAAACTGTTGTTTTTGTATGGTATCTAGCCAACATATCAAACTAGAAACTGACATTATAGACTAATAGGAATATCTAAAGTATTTCCGTCTTAAGATTTGTTTTTCTTCCTTTTTCTCTAAAGAAACTCTTTCTTTTCATGGTCATGAGCTGTGATTCAACTCTTCAGTTTATTTTGTATTGATTAAGTCTATTGGATATTCATTGATGTGATGTGTGGGTTAGGCACGTTAGGGGGTCCGAATTTGCTGCAGACAAAAGTATGGTATGTAAGTGGAGAAGGGTAAGGGGGGTCCATTATCCATCGTGATTTGTACTGTGTGCCACTAGCCCTCGGGATTTACTAAATTATCCCAAAAGAAAAGAAGTTTGTAGACTGAAACACCCAAGGGTGTAGCCTAATGGTCAATGAAGTAGGTTGAGAACCATGAAGTCTCGGGTTTAAATCTCAACGGATGCAAAAAACTAGGTGATTTCTCCCTGTCTGGTCAAGCCTTGGTAGACAGAAATACCTTTGCTGGTGGAGATAGCAGGTATCCGATGGAATTAGTCGAGATGCGCACAAGCTGACCCGAACACCACAGTTAAAAAAAAAAAAAAAGATGTCAACTGAAATTGGTTTCTGTAATCTATGATTTTTAGTTTCTTCTGCTCTAGATCCTTTAAGCATTTATATAGAGCTACCACAGTATGTGGGTAGAACACACAACATGGGTGTGTTAGCCATAAATTTGATTGAAGATCAAAAGCATTTATACGGAGCTTTATGTTATCCAGCTTACTCCAGGGCAGTGGATTGGTATGTTCGACTGTTGGTTTTGAATTTGTTACCTCAGACTACATGTGCTTTTACATTCTTGTGTTCTTGATCCTTTAAAAGCATTTATATTGAGCTTTGTGTTATCCAGGCACTATATTGTTGACTTTTGGTTTTGCGCTTGGTACCTAAGATTACATATACAATGATTCATGACTTATTGATTTTACATCCATTTATTTGTTTCTGCCTACCTCTATTTACGGTCATTTTTTGATATGTGGGTCAATCGAAAGTTTTGCATTCAGTTTACATTTAAGAGATTACCTTGAATTTCAAAATTTAACTAGAAGATGACCAATATTTTGGCTTTGCTTGTCATGGCATTTTTGATATGTGGGTCAATCGAAAGTTTTTGCATTCAGTTTAGATTTAAGAGATTACCTTGAATTTCAAAATTTAACTAGAAGATGACCAATATTTTGGCTTTGCTTGTCATGGCATCCATTAAAGTGTTTCAAGCAAAGAGTTCATAATCCAGAAGAGTAGCGAGCAGCTGTGTCTGCTTGACTTAGCTATGGCCTGTGGATGATAATAAACCAGTTATATTTTTGCAGAAACAAGTGTGCAATATGTCAAACCCAAGCGCAGATGAAAGTGTGAAGGAACTGAACGTTATTAATGATCCTCCTAAAGGTGAAGAAAATGATGACCTTCTTGCAGAAGATCCAAAGGGTTCAGAAGTAGAAGAAATCCAAGTTCCATCTCAGGAGGAGGAGGTACACATTGGCATATGCGGTTTCTACACTTAATTGGTTCCATTTGCTCAAGGCTGTTACGATACTAGTCAATACTGAAGCTTATGTTAAAGCGACAGGGATTCGGGAATACAAGTTTGCTCCAAAAGTTTTTTGTTAAGAAAAATCTGTCTACTTTGTTCTTTCATTTGCAGCTCAGAGCTTTTATAATACTAGTCAATCATGAAGCATACGTTAAAGTGCTAGGGATAAGGGAATACATTTTTGCACCAAAAGGTTTCTAGAATGATCCCTATTTACTTCTTTCATTTGGAGTTCAAACCATTTAAAATGCCGATCACTGATGCAGCATATTTTAAAGTGATAGGGATTGAGGAATACATTTTTGCATCCGAAGATCTTTTGGAACAATCCCCATATACTTTGTTTCTTTTTTCTGTGCCATAAAACCGTGTGAATGAAATTGCGTTCATAAAACTAGTATCCATCTTAAGCCTATAGGGGGTATTTGAGGAAGATTGTGTAGGTCGATGAACGGTTTAGAGAAAGTGACTTCAAAATTTGTTTAACTGCAAAAATGTTGAAACATTTACCGTACTTCTGCCAACTTTTCCTTGAGATTCGGGGCATAATTCTTTTCCTTGTTAAATATATCCAGGAGGAACTGAAGAAGAAGTATGGTGGCTTGGTGAAAAAGAAACCTCCATTGATATCTAAGGTGATTATTTTAAGTTTTAGTTCAATTTTTGGTATCTCATAGTCTTTTTTATCTTTGTATTTTAAGTTTTACTTCAATTCTTGTCCTCATTCAATTTTCTATCAACCTCTTTTACATTTTCAAGGACCATGAACGTGCTTTCTTTGATTCTGCGGACTGGGCATTAGGAAAGGTACTCAGCTCTAGCCTAACTTTTGGCTATTCAATCTTTAGCTAAAGTTCAATGCTGAAGTTTGATTGTCTTATACCATGTTCTTTCGTTTTACCTTATCTTTCAGCAAGGGGGACAGAAGCCCAAAACACCTGCTGAGGCACTTCGCCCAAAATTGGAGGTGCGTTACCCTGTTACTCTGGAAATACATTTCCAATTTTATTGTTGGTTTGAATACATATTTGGTTTTTTTTCTGCCTTTGTCATTAAGGAAGTTAAATCCAACCACAACGTGGCTACAAAAACTCGTCTTATAAATAGCAACAAAAAAATGACAAATACAAGTACACACCCTGCTCCAAGTTGCTGCATGCTCGATTTGTATTCGTGCATTACTTATGTATTCTTTGATGACAGCCTACGCCACACCAGCAACTTCGTACTCGCCTCTCAGCTTCTTCTCTGACAGATGCCGGTGAAGGTATGTACATAAAATCTATTTCCTGTATTGCATTCTTACTGGAGCTAAACTCGAGTCCTTTTGTCTCTTGACCTATACACGTTTAAAATCTGGTTGCAGATGGTAGCAACAACGGCTCTGACCAGCTAGATGACCAGAGCGGAACACCAGCAGGCGATGGTGAGCATAATTCTTAGAATCAGAAGCACCTAAGCCGAGACATTCGGAGATTCCTGCTGAATTAATTAAAGGAGGTGTTGTAAATCTGGCTAGATACTTAATAGAGGTAAAAAAGAAAAGAACAGAAAGAATAAATGCTCTCATGGCAAAATTTTGTACTGAGTTTTAGAGTTGTGGTCCTATATAAGCTGATTTGCATGCATAAAATTCAGAAAACTACGTGCAAGTTCTTTTCACAAGAACGTTCATTTTTCATTTGCCTGTGGTATTCTCAAAATGGCGTAGTCAGAACTTTCTCCAAGGATGTTCAAACTTGAAAGAAGTAAAAAAATTAAAATTCTCCTACAAAAAGTGTTCAATATCAATGTGTTATAAACCTTTAAAAGTTAATTATTTACCTATATCGTAGTGTAATTTTTCGATTCTTAAGACATGTAGCTTTGCCCGGCTTATGATCTCGTGACCCAAAAACAGAAGATAGAATTTTAACACCTTCACACCGCTCTCTACCATATAGAATTTTAACACAACATGCAAACAGCAGAGTGCTAATAATCTTGTTATTGGGACATGAATTCCAGGAAAATTTAAAAGTACGAAAAGAAGGCAACAAATAAATCAATATCATACAACAAACCCCGTTTTTCTCCCATGAATGAAAGATTACACTTTAGACATGGAATCCCAGTTACTCCAACAGCTGTAAAGCCACCACAACTCATATAAAGCCCTAAAACAACAGTTGGCTGTGATATGGTTCTTTCAAGATGTCCTGGTCTAGTCAAGATGTCCTGGTCTTTCATCAAACGAAATATCCCTTTGTTGTAATGGCTTAAGACGCCTCTCTTGCTAGTACAAGGATGACATTAACTGGCTAAGCACGATCCCACCGACTTCTTTCCTCCTCAAAATATTTGACAGTTGTATGTGTATGATTCTACCAAAATCTTAAATCTGTCTTCCAGATCAATGAAAAATTAGCATTTGCAAAAGAAAAGTATTTACCTTATAGTTACGAACACCATCATTTCCTTCAGGCCAAAGGAGCACAAATATTAACAAGATATAGACACACGTATACCACATACATGATAATCAATCTCTGAAAACATAGTCAGCCCTACTCACCACTCTGAAAAGGAATTCTTTCCCAAAAAGTACCTTTTATCCTAGAGAAGCAAGAGAAGAAAATTAATACAGCTTCATTCACAAGGATAGAACCAAACAGTGGGAATCATGCCAAACTACAGGAATTTACTAAAAGTGAGATTGGATAAAGGATTGAGAAATATGAGTGATTACATTTACCTCCTGAAATGTGGAAACCTGACTTTCTTGAACTTTGGTTCAATAATTGGAAAGCTGTCAAGAAAACATGAAAAATTTGATGCAAGGGAAAATGATAAAATGTTCAATCCTGTAGCAAAACTGGTCAATAGTAAAACAGAAAAAAATGATACCACCACTTCACAAAAGTGTTACAGAACACAAAAAACAAATAAAAAATGTAAAGGAGAACTGTCATGACTTAGTCTGCCACACAGATTCACTAAAGCAAAGGTATTATTGGGTACAAGGCCTTCAATGACCAAGAGGCATAGTTTCATTACAATATCTAAGCTGGTAAAACCTAAGAAACAGAAATACTAGGGAAAGGATGGCCACAAGTTTCTCTATCTTGTTCGTCTGGTCTTCTGTTCTTAGGCTGGAGGCATCATCAAAAGGGCAAATAGGCTGGAATCAGGCATCGGAGATTGTAGCTGTTTAAATGGCAAGTGGGAAAAGGCAAAGTAAAGAAAGAGTATTAGTGACAGCACAGGCTTCAGGCTAGTTGACGTTACGAATAGGAAGACGTGCTTGAGGTTATAGTGAAGTACAGTATACAGAATCCAATTAATTATGTCTGAGATGAAAACTAATGAAGAAAATTATGTACCTCCACGTGGCTCAGCTTAGTAGCCATAGGATTTCCCGTAGGCAGAAGAGTTATGGCTGGAAACCCTGGTAAAATTAAAAAAAGTAAATATCAAAAGCTTTTTATAGAAAGCGAAAGATACTGTAACAACTTAGGCAGGAAAGATAGCCTGGATGCCAAAGCATGTAGTCAAAGAATACTTTACCCTGCACTACTAGATCGCCCAGAGGAATAAACGCCATATGGTGCATAACCACCTCCCCCACCAACCTGGAAAAATGAATTTAGATCTACTAATCCGACATATTTTTGCTATACAAAGATAACACCAAATAGATAGAAATACAGAAAATCATCAATGAAAATAGGAACAGAACAAGATAACCTGACGTTTACCTGTAAAAATGAGATAAAGCCAAACTAACTTCTTAAAGATGAACACTGAGGATTTACCTGTGAACCGCCATAACTATCACTTGGAGACGAATCATTGTAGTCATGTCCACCAGAATATGATGAATAACCATGCCGACGTGATTTATTATCACGGTTTGCATATCTTGAACCATCTGACATGCTTGGAGACACGGGGAGATAAGAAACTGCAGGAGAAAATGCAGCAAAACTTCCCTCCATCTCAAATATATTGGCCCTCAACCGCATAAGTACTTGTAATAACGCATTGCCAGCAACATTAACATCTCCAGTTATCTGGAAGAGAAAAAATAACATGACATAAAAATTTCTGCATCACGAGTACACCCTAACCAAACATCACCCCTGACCTAGGAACTCCCTTGAGGTAAACAAAGCAAGTGTTTTTTTTTTAAATTACCAAAAAGATAAAAAGAAAAAACCATTTACCTGCACCATCTCGTCATCTTCAGATGCCACTTTAGGAAGATTTTCCTTTGAAAGAATGCGGATGCTCGCCCTTGTGGTATTTCGCATCTCATTGACAATGGAACCACCTTTACCGATTAGGCATCCAACTCGTGAGCTAGGTACAAGCAGGCGAGTTGTCAGAATAGCATCACCAGAATCTTTCTCAGTTTTCTCACTACTTCTTGGTTGCAAGCGCATTGTTGCATCAATGGTTGGGGATTGATCTTCATATGCCTGAGATCACAATTGGATAAGCAACAAACGCTGCGGACAGGCATTCTCAGTCCTAGCCATCAAATAATTAATTTAATAACTAAAAACTGTGGCTCACCTCCTTCGCTGATACAAATATAATGCAATCATCTCCTTCAGCTGCAGCACTATCGACTTTAATAGATGCACCTGATTCCTGTCTTAGCTGTTTGATAATGCTTCCACCTTTGCCAATTACAGCTCCTATATTTTCAGTTGGACAAACCAAACGAACTGCAAACTCTTTTACAGAAGCAGATCGACTTCTACCATCACTTTTGTAACTCCCATAAGGACCCATCAACGATGTCATGCCCATGACTTGGGGACCCGCATGAGGATTAACAAGTCCAGCACCAGACCTATATATGCTGGCGGACGACAGCAATTGATGTTGGGACCGTGATGGATTATCACGGAGACGCGCTGCTACTTGATAAAGTGCTTTCTTAACAACTGCACCTTCTCCAGTTATCTGAAAATAAAAGAACCATCTCTTAACACATCATTTACGTATTTGTATAACCAGAAATAAGCATCAGATTAAGTTTGATAGCATATTCTGACATTTGCAAATAAATACTTGAATACAGCAGTTGCTCACTCAACAATCTGTTCTAAGTTGACTTCTGCCATTATTCCTCCTAGTGTTTACTTTTTAAATCATTCATATATGGATGCCACGCAAAAATGGTTATAGCAAACAGATAATAAAACAGCTATTAAAGAAACAAACTGATCATGTTTTAAGTTTCTGCTCTTCCCCTGCTATAGTTCATACAAATCAACTACCCCTCAATCCCAAACTAGACAATTGATGCACGAATCCTTTATAACCATTCCACTCTATGGACTCATTTTACTTGATTATAATTCCATAAATTTCCCATTTGTAACTCAGCAACAGAACCCTGCTAGTTCTTTTTTGAGGATGATCTTTTAAGGCAAATTAGGAGTACTCTAAAACTCACACTAAACACTAATATGCAATCCGTGAGCAGACTAAAAAAGACTCTTCGCAGACAGTAGACTCGTTTTTCGTCTTCTTTTTTTCTTTTTAATAAGGCAGCAGACATAATATAAATATAACAGCAAGCATACCATAACTCCAACTAGTTGTATCACACGTATGGATCCTTCGCTACAGTATGTTTTCTTCTTAGCTAAGTCTGCACTAAGTCTACAAGTTCCAAATCATTTAAAACAACTTACACCTCCCTTTAAGCACCTTCAATCATCAAAAATCAAAGTGATGCACCTATAGATCGATGCATCTATGTAAGACATGAACAAACTATCTCGGATGGAACTCTCATTTTATCCTCTATATGTGCAACTTGCGTTCCCTATCAAACATAGAAAACTAAGTCCTGAACAATGTAAAATGTGGTGGACGTTCCACCACATATAAATCCAATTTAGGTTTAATAGCAAATTCCAACAAAGGACAACCATACTTGATCTCTCTATCTCTTTCAATGTGGATTCCATGAGGCGGACCTTGGAAAGTTTTAGAATAAGTAAGAGGGCTCCAGGACTGGTATGATCCCATATTTGATTAGAAAGCGCAGAACTGTCAGCCCACTATAAAAGTAAAAAGCTAGGCCTCAGCAATCCTCTATGTTTGCCATTTAAACTTATGTTGTTGTTTTATTTATTTTTAAGAAATGGTGAGAAATGAACCTATGTTATTTGAACCCTCCGTCGGACGTAGAAAAACTAAAAAGACTGTTGTCCCCAACCTATCTGAAATTCTGTGGATGTTCCACATAACCAAACACAAACCTAAAGAGCTCAAAATAAATTAAAAACTGAGGAAATCCAGAATCTTTGGGAGAAGAGTTGGAATAGCATGTGTATAAGCCAGTTGACAAGCTTGACCAGGCAACCAGCAAGCATACAAACATTCTCTCCATTTTCTTATCACGTATAAGCAGTCCTCTTCATTGCTACAGACCACGGCTGGAAAATCAAAACCTTGTTTCTAACTATTATTTTATTTTGTGAATCCATTTTTATTATATAAATAAGCGATTATCGATCCATTGAGTATTATCTCGCCATAGATCAGAACACCTGATATTCTTATAGATGACCGAATCAATTAGGATTAAGGAAAGTGCTCGCTTTGTCGACGAAATTACTTCAAGTAAAGTAAAACCATAAATGCCCTAAATATTTCAGTTCTCTGCAGTACATGCACAATGTAAATGCTTATAGTGATCTTAGAAAAATTAATAGATGAGACAGAACTTTGGTACCTGGATAAGTTCATCGGAGCTTAAGGCACAAGGCGGCAAGTGCTCACTGTTTAAGACCCGAATTTGTGCGCCTGTTTCACTGCGCATATTCTGGATTACTTGTCCACCTTTCCCTATCACACAACCTATTTGATCTGATGGGACAAGCATTCTTATTGTAATCTGCTGAGGATCCTCTAGGTCTTCTTCCATGCGCAGTTCTTCAGCAAAGACTCGGTCATGCACCTTCAATAGTGCATCTTGAGCTGGTGAAATCAGGTCACCGGTATCTTCATACACATTAGTTTCTTCACTTGCGCTATAAATAGTTACCACACGCTCCTCGCATCCAGGTATAGTCTCACTAATCCTAATCTTTGAATTAGTTTCAGTCCTCAATTGTTTTGCAATGTCCCCACCAACTCCAATGATACTCCCAATTTTTCCTGTGGGGCACAAATAACGGAATACAGTATCCTCTGGTCCGATGGAATTTGATTCTTTTTCATCAGTTGGATTCCTTCTCTTACTTCCGTCATTCCTAGTATAGTCAGTTTCTGACTGCATTCTCTTCCCAAAGTTATTTCTCTGGCCTGCCATGTCAAGATGAGCTGAATATGTCACCCTACAAACCAAATACTCTGTATCAACTTGGATCAATCTAATAATCCTTATGCAACTAATGGAAACAAACTGGCAACTCATGAATTGTTACCACATCGAACTTCATAAGGTGGAACATACAGAAAGCATAACTAGGACATGAAAGCACAATTCAAATGATGCAAATGACATCATATGCAAATGTCAATTTCCCAATGAAGCTATATTGCTTTACTCAATGACCTAAGGACCAAATAAAAGCTTTTGCCAACCGGTGTTGCCAAAGGCACGCTTAAAGCGCGCTTAAGCCCTGAAGCGAGGTTCAAAACACGTTGAGTGCTCCGACTCGCTTTGTGGGTGCTTTAGTGTCGCATCAAAGCTTGCCAATGTGTAATACTGAAAAGGCGATCTTAAACAATTGATATTTCACTTTATCGTGAATTTTTATTTAATTTCTTTGTCCATATAATTGTTATTCATGCTTATAATGATTAGTCTTGGACTACATGCATATTTTTACTTTTTCTCCCGTTGCGCCTTTTTTCATTAAAGCTCACGCTTTATTTGCGCTTTGCGCTTAAAGCCCCAACGGACCTTAAATCTTTTTTGCGCTTTTCGCCTTTGAAAACACTGTTACCAACCGACTAAGCAAGTTACAAAACAAACACAGAGAAAAATTCCAGGTTTTTATCAACCTTACAAACATAAATGCAATAAGCAATTTTTCACTCACTCAAGACTTCTAGTTTTCTGTAAACTTACAGATGCAACCCCCCCCCCCCCAAAAAAAAGCAACTTGCAATCGACGAAGCAACAAGTTGCAAACGCACATACAAGATTCATGCTTGAAAATGAAGACCCTCTTACAGTAATAAATATCTAACACTATATAATTTCCATTTAAAGTAACTTCAACAAAAAATCCATACACACATTCAATTTTCAGTCGCAGCATGATTTTTCTGTTCTTTACACGTAACCAAATAAACTCACATACAGAATTCATGATTGAAATTGAATACTCTGGGTTTTTTTTTTGTGGGGGGGGGGGGAGTGGAAGAACTCTAACACTCCATAATTTCCTTCGAAGTAACCAACTTTACAAGAAAACCCAAACCCAAAAGCAATTTTCACTCACCCAAGAATTTCTTCTCTTCACTAAACATATCAAAAGAAAAAAAAAAGTACTTCTATTTAAGAAAATTAATACATTCAACGATTAAAAAATAGGCAAAAACATGAAATCAGCTTTTTATTACACTAGGTGCAAGATTCAAGAACTGGATAAAATAACTGATCTGGTTAATGGATAGAAAAAAAACACAAAGAAGTAATGAAAATGGAGCAAGTAAATTACAGTGTTTTTGGGGGAAAATGGAGTCTTTCTGGTCTGTTGTTTTTGACTTCACGAGCAGGATAACGCAAGTATAACACCAGTAGAGGTACTTCGTTGTGATCTATAAAGAACCAAAAAACTGCAGAAAAATATCAGGAACAAATATTGCCAAATGGAGGAAGTTTTTAGGGTTTGCATGTAAGAACTGTCAATTACTGAAATATCCAACCGAGTATAGTCCAGACTATAGCTTTATATATAGTCCAGCCTTTTAAAAGACCTATAGCCTTGTTAAAATAACGTAACTAACCCTAACTCGGCCCATCCTGACTTCTGTGCAGGAGGGTCAACTGGTTATTTTATAAAATTTATAATATATTAATTTTTTAACGGACAAAGGGTCAATGTACCCCCTATTATGATGTATTGTTCACATCTATCTTCGTTATAGGATCGGGACATATATACATTTACCGTTAATCAAGTTTTTTAAAAATATTTTCCACCTAACAAAATGTTACCAAATTAAAAAATACTTATTTTTTAAAAAATTAAACCTGTTACATCTATTGCACTTCTTCCTCGTATATTAGTCATCTCCTTATAGTTACTTGTTGAACTCAAGAAATAAAAACATAAACATACGGACAATTATATATTCATTTATATATTGAGTCTCGGTTCTTTTAATATCCTTATTGTATGTTTATTATATTTTACCTTTTCCAATTTCTTTTTTCTTTCTTCTAGCTTCTCTTTTCCTTTTTTACCACCGTGTTGAACTGTATCGAGTATTCATCATGATTTTCTTTCCACCATGACTTGAATGTTTATAGCATCTTATTAATTCTGAAGTCTTAAGGCAGCTACCGAAATTTTTCTTCCTCCAACAGTCAACCTTTGTTGATGAGTATTCACGCACCATATTTTTTTATTCCGCTTTAAGCATTCGGACAACAAGTAATTAACGACAAATCACGCATTAAAAACCAAAGTTAGATTCCAAGTTATGGGATGGGATACTCATAATTCATAGTAACAACTGAACTTGTGATGAAAAAAAAGTAGAAAATAATTAGAGGAGATTCAACTTAATATCAAGCGACAATCTAAAGAATTTATCAAGAATGAAAGAAAATACACCAACAAGTTTACAATCTAAGTATACTAACTACATGTATTAATCAAACACAAGAATTATTAAAGTATATATCAGATGTTACCAACATACAAACCAACTGTCAAGTATGCACTAGATTAGACAAAGGTGTCATATTCTAACCACACAAAAAAAAACGAAAGTGATAACATGACATTCTAATGCCAGCATAAGCGGCTAATAACAAAAAAATATAAGTTCTTACTAATCCTACTTCCACCACCATTCTCGGTCTCTCTCTAAATAAATAAAATGTGTTAAGACGTCTCAGAAATTTTAGGTTCGAAATTTTTAAATGATGGGTTTAACGGGTTATGGGTTATGAATTTATTTAGAATAATTATTTTATTAATTTGGTGGCTTTCTATTGGGTGGAGGGTACTTTTAAAATGTTTGACTAAATGTGAGGGGTATGAGCAGATAGTATAACGGAGGATAGATATGAACAATATACTAAAGCATAGGTGTATATTTGGCTCTTTTTCCTAACTAAAATTTAACTTTTCTCTTTGTTATCGATATGATTCGGTTAATTTTTAATATTTTTTTAAACGTCACATAAGAGTCACATAAGAGTTGTTTGTATAAGTTAAAAATATATACACGCGTACTTGCATATGACTTAGGAAAAACTTTCTCAATATTTTACTATTTTAATGTGATGAGAGGAAACACGAAATATGATCAAAATAGAGATTCATCCCACTATTATTCTATAGCAACATAAAATAAATTAAGTAATGACAAGAGAATATAAACCAGACGAGTTAAAATATTAATCAAATTGGAATTCAAAGATAAAAATTAGAAGATTAAGATTTTCTAAACAAGAAAAATTGAAATCATACCAGGGAACGATAATCAATACTTTGTGCTTTGCTACTAAAAATCGTTGGAATACTTTGTGGTTCGCTACTTAAGATACTGAAACTAATTTAATTTCAATATGAATAGTATAATGTGTTTGGAAAGTGGGGCTTCAAGTGTTAATTACGTGTTGGCTTATATCCATTTCTATAATCACAAGCCCCGGGGAAAAATCTAATGCGTTTTTATTTCTGAACTTAAAATATAAAATATATTTTTCATGTATAAATTTATTTGATACGGTTAAAAAATATTTAATTTATTTTTATAAAACAAAAAACCTACCTTAATTATTCGGTACTATAAAAGATTTATATAAAAATCTATGGTTTTGTTTTTTAAAAATCTAATAATTGATTCGGTACGATTTAGTCGATATTTAAAAATTCATTGTCACTCTTAATTCTACGTGTATCGTCCTTGTGCAAGAGTAACATTAATCTTTTCGTATTCTTTTAATTTTATCAAGTAACTTCAAAAATATGACCAAATCTATAATACCTTAGAGAAGATAATGGAGAAGAAAACATATGAGATAATGACTAATAAATGCATATATATATATATATAGAGATTTTAGATATGTGTTTGTGCTAGTGAAGATATTAACTTGAATGTGTGGGTTATACATTGAGATGATATATATGTATATAGAACATAGTGATGCTCAAATGTGTTGAAACGAAAGATTATATATAAGGATGTAACCGAATACAAATTAATTAAAGTAGATTATTAGTTAGGAATTTGTATGAGCAAAGGGTTTTGTCTTATTTCTAATGAGTAGATTATTAAAGTTGAAATGAGTATAAAAGTTATTATTGACTTTCTAATTTTAGAGAATCTCTTTTTGTCTTAAATGATGAGTTATTAATATTTGGATGAAATTAGTTCAATCGAGCATAATTAATATGGAAATTTCATCAAATTAACTTCAATTCAGTTATATTAATGCAATAAAACTTCATAATAATACATGACTAATGTTGCTTAAAGAACTTGCAATTATATTATGATTTACTGCTAAAGTGAACATGTTTTTAGTATAATATTTAGTTCAAAAGTAGATGGACACAACAATGTTGTGAAACAAATAGTTAGTTTGGAACCATCATTAGAAGTTTTGATGAATTATGTTATTTTAGGGTTACACCATAACACAATCGGGAAAAATGAATTGTGTCTCGTCTGATTTTTGCAAATTAAAAAAACCAAGTTATTTGATATATCCAAACATAAACAAATAGTTAGTAAAATATTTAATGCAAAGAATACAATGATTTTTACATGAAAAATTCATTGTTTAAGGGAGTAAAAATCACAACTTACCCTGCCTTCAAACTTCACTAACCTCAAATACCCTGAAATCAATGAGACTAACTCTAGCGCCCTAACCCTAAATCAACTCAATCATAGAGACCCATTTCTAAATTAACTCTAGTCTATAAATAAAATAAAAACTTAAAATATTTTTGTGTTAATCTACGATTACACTTCTCAAAAGTAAATAGGTTACAATTCAATAACAATCGGCTCAACCTAACAACTAAAAAATTAGGCAATTCGTCTTCTAAAATAGGTTCTTTAGTTGAGCAGTTTAAATCTTTTGAGAGTACCTTCTTGCAGTGATTGCTATTGCCAAGAGTAAACACTTAACTTGTGTGAATACTATTAGTTGTATACGACTGTAATAGGTCTTTTTATATAGGTATAAGATTAACCGAAATTATTCTCCAATTAATGCTCCAAAACCTAGAGTATTTCGATTAAGGAAGTCCTCTTCTATTTTAATTCGATTTCTTTATTTTCACCTCCTCAACCTTTTTCTACCATGCAAGTTATTTATTATTTTTTGAAACTCTTTTAGCACATAAATTTCTCCAGCTAAGATCTTTCCTTGTACACGTGAACTAATTTTTTCCCCGAATACAACTTGCATGCGTATTCTAGCTTCTCGCATATGATCAACATTCAATGTTATCCTGCAAGAACCTGGATCTCTTGACACCTACATAACATATATGCATGCCAGTTTAGTCGCATTGTATCTTGTCCATAAATTACGGTTCGTTCAATGTAGTTGATTATAGTTTGTCAACCATTAAAACACATTCATGATATAACATGCTCAACTCAATAAAAAAAAATTATTTTGACGATGACAGGTCCATGTGCATCTCATCTAACATTACTCAACTTATTTGTAGTATTCAGCTTAAGAACTAGTTTTACTGTCAGTGCTCTTCGTCGCGACCCGAATTTCCATCGTCCGGATCGTGATGGTGCCTAACACTGCACTTACTAGGCAAGCCAACACTAGAAATCTGCAACATTTAAAACATTCAAAACTATACGAGGATCCACTACCATTCAACACATGATACCAAAATAAGAAGAAAGATTTTGGGAAATAATACTGCACAATAATACTGATGTCTAACTACCCATGATCTGGAGTCACAACTCATGGACTACTAAGAATTTACTATAAATATTTGGTTGAACGAAAAATGTATAACTGTTTGTGAACTAAATAAAACATTAAATGAATATAAAGGAAGGGACTTCAGGAATCTGCGGACGTCGGCAGATCTACCTTGGGTTTCCTGCGCAGATGTCAGCTACTACCTCAAAATCAGCTCGGACCGATACATAGATTTGCACAAAAAGTGCAGAGTGCAACATCAATACAACCGACCCCGTGTACTGGTAAGTGTCGAGCCTAACCTCGGCGAAGTAGTGACGAGGCTAGGACAAGACACCACATAAACCTGAATGGTATAATCATGCTAATGGCAACAATGGTAAACATATAAATAAATCAGAAATAATGGAAAAGGGAATCACAATATAAGAAGTGAGAAACAATAAAAAGGCACAATTGAACAGAAATCCTCAAATAAATTAAGAAATTAAGACAACAAAGGAAAATTGTACGGCATCACCCTTCGTGCTTTTACTCTCAACCTCACCAATATATAAATAGAACGGCACAACATCACCCTTCGTGCATTAAACCTCACATATCATACACGACATCACCTTTTGTGCTTTATCACTATCATATCATGGCACGGCATCATCCTTCGTGTATTAACACTCACATATCATGGCACGACATCACCCTTCGTGCTTTACACTTTTCCTCACGATATAAATAAAATATGCACTACATCACCCTTCTTGCTTTACACTCCTCCTCACAATTCACAAAATCAATAATAATAGATAGAGAGGAGTTTAAAAAAGAAATCAATATTTCATCAATAATTTATTTCACAATCTAACATCTCAACCTTGTATCATTATTCACAAATTTATCAACTTCGGTGAAACCAGATATAAGTCTTCCAACATTTCAATGACAACAATAAGCATGGATAATAGGATTTAAGACTACAAGATTCACAAAGGATAGAATTTCACTCGCATGATATGACCCAACAACAACGCATAGATGCTCGTCACTTCACCTATACATCGTATTCAACAACAAAACACGTAGAAAATAATCACACAATACATATTCCGTCAAATCAAAGTTAGACACAACACTTACCTCGCTCCCAATATCACCTAACGCTCAATCACAACTTTGCCTTTCAAATTATCCTCTGAGTCCACAATTTTTGCATCAAATTTCCAACCAAATGATTCAACATAAGACTTAGGAATCATCCCCGATAACTACGGTTCAATGTAGTTCATATTTGAAAGAGTCAATAAAAGTCAACATTGGGCCCGCTTGGCCTAAACCCGAAATTCAGATCAAAATCCGATTACCCATTCACCCCCCGAGCCTGGATATACGATTGGTTTTGAAATCCGACCTCAATTTGAGGTCTAAATCCCCATATTTCGAAATCCCTAGTTTTCTACCCAAAATCCCCAATTCCACCATAAAAATCCTAGATTCTATGTTGAAATCTTGTTTAAAGAAGTAAAAGATTGAAAAAAGAGAGTTAAAAATCACTTACCTATGATTTGGGGAAGAATTGGTCTTTGGGAAATCGCCCCTTGAGGTTTAGGTTTTGAAAATTTGAAGAATGAGTGAAAAATCCCCTCCAAATCCCTTTTACTCAGCTGCAGATGTCGCAATTGCAGCCTGAGCTTCGCAAATGCGAAGCTCGCAAATGCGAAGGAACAATCGCAATTTCGATGACCTTCACATTCCTGCTGCCTTCGCAAATGCGAGAATAGTGTCGCATTTGCAACTACTGATACTCGCAAATGTGAGTGAATGTTCGCATTTGCGAACCTGCCCTTCCCAGACTCTCTTTCATGATTGTGAAGGTAACCTCGCAAATGCGAGAACTGCTGGCCCAGGCTTCTTATCGCAATTGCGATGAAAGCCTCGCAATTGCTAACACTGTTATGTTCGCATTTGCGATACCTGATCTCGCAATTGCGAGATCAGAGGCCTGCAACAGGTTCAGTTCTACACCAACAATTTTTTTTTTCTAAGTTTAAGACACCCCGTAGCCTATCTGAAACTCACCCGAGCCCTCAGGACTCTAATCAAACATGCACACAAGTCTAAAAATATCATACAGACTTGCTCGTGTAATAAAATTACAAAAACAACACCTAGAACTACGGATTTAGCACCAAAACTCATGCACTTCTCAAGAACATTTCAAAATTACTATCTTCTCAATCGGACGTCCGAATCATGTCAAATCAACTCTGATCCCTACCAAATTTCACATACATGACTTATATATTGTATTAAACATGTACCGGGCTCCGAAACTAAAATACGAGCCCGATACCAACGAGATCAAACAATAATCAATTTCTTTAAATCCTTAAAAGTTCAGTCTTATAATTTTTATCAAAAATTCATTTCTCGAGATAGGGACCTCGGAATTCGATTCCGTACATACGTCCAAGTCTCATATTTTACTACGGACCTTCCGGGACCGACGAAACATGGGTCCGGGTCCGTTTACCCAAAATATTGACCAAAGTCAACTAAAAATCACTTTTAAATCCCAAAAATTATTATTTCATAAATTTCCCCATAAAGATTTTTCGGATTTATGCCCGGATTATGCACGCAAATCGAGGTGAGTAAAAATAAGTTTTTTAAAAGGTCAACGAGCGTGGAATAGAGTCTTAAATCACAAGATGACACTTTGGGTCATCACACTCTTCTTCAAATTGTCCATGTTTGCACAAGTATAAGGGACTTGATTTCCATTCAATGCAACTCTATAGATGGCTAAGCATAAGACACTTTAATTCATGCAAAAAGACAAACTGTCAACATTTTCCCCCTTTTGGCATCATCAAAAAATAAAGCGTAAGCCAAAAGTGAGAATTAAGCAATACTTATCAAACTCACGGCCACCCGGGCTACACTAACACGTACATAATGTTAAAATCTCAAGAGTTTAATCCAATTAAAATTTTCCAACTTTGAAGAAACAAATATGGCCCAAAATATAAATTTTTATTGACTGATTAGTTGTACCATATTATGTCAAAGGACTTAAGCCAAAAGACAATTGAAAAAACCAGTTAAATTGCCACACAACCAAAAATAAAAAGGTAACAAATCCAAAATATAATCATAATAGGGACAAACTAGGGACTAGACACCTAAGAGGACGAGGAAACAAGTTTTTTGCTGGAAGAAGACTCTCCACGAGTGAGCTCCAAGAACCTGTCAAAATATGTAGCAACAACAACCTGCTATTTTTTCATATCTTCTTTCAGCTGCCTATTTCCTCCTTCAAGGAAACACCTTTAGCACGCAAATCTCCATATCTTCTTTGGTAACAACCAATTCCTCCAATAAATTTATGACTATGCTTTTACTTTTTATACTCGGTGGTCTCTTAATGTAGTCATATTCCCTCAATATCTCTTCATCAAGCATGTGCTTCTTTGTCCCCTTCTTTGGTCCTTGCAGATTGATATTAAAATATTCAAGCATCTTAATCAACAAGAATCCATATGGCAAAGCATGTGTGCCTCGTTCTTGATCAGTTGTCATATTTGATAATTATAGTGTGCACAAAAATAAATGTGTCCACTTTTGGTGCTCAAGTTTCTCCAACGGTTCTTTGATTCTAAACATCTTGGAAGTAGCAAAGTTTATCACTTTACCCTTCAATATCACCATGGCACTGAACCAACACACTTTGCCTACAATATTATTTTTCTTAGTTTTCTTCTAATGTTTGGAATTGGTTTCTTTGACCTCGGAGTCCACATATTTTCTTTTTTTTTGGGTGGGGGGGGGGGGGGGGGGGGGGGGGGGGAGTCCTCTTCTTTTTTTGGTACGACTGAAGATAATTCAGCATTTTTCTTTCCTTTCCTTTGAAGAGGAACCTCATTATCTTCCTCTTCTTCCTCACTGGCCAAGTTAACTTGTTCCACTTCAAACTCATTCCTCGACTATCACGCCCCGAACCTGAGCCTGGACGTAACACGACATTCGGTGCATAACTACATGTGATCGAGCGAACCAACTTGCTGGCTGAATCAACATGTGATATCATAACATACTGAACGTAGAAGATACACTAACATATGTTGATATACTGAAAGTCTGAATGATATAAATCAATGCGCGAAAATACTAACATAAGTATAAAACATATTTGTAGCAACATTGCTTAACATAAAAAGCCTATGACTCGGTCTAAGTGTCACTCAAGTATATGAAGCCTCTAATGAAGAACTGAAACACTAACTGTTTGTAAATACTGAAAGATTGTAAAGTAATGATAATGCCCCAAAAGTACCGGGGCTCACCAAATAGCTGGTATGAGAATCTTAGCGCTCTGAATCGCCAACCTGTAAATCATCGCGATGCAGGCCCCGAGCAAAAGGGACGCTAACACATTTAAATTGCACTAGTATGTAAAGCAACTGAAAGACATAAACATAAATGTTGAAATTGATACTGAGCTAATAATTGAGAATTGAGAATTGATAGCTGAAATGATAACTACTGAAACTGAAACTAAAATGATAATTGATAACAGAAATGATAACTAATAACTGAAATGATACTGATAACTGAAATGAACAAAAGAATAAGGATATGAATGCTCCCTCTTTTGAATGATGAACAACCTGTTTATCTGAATAAACTACGGCCTCATGCTCAATATATATGTGCACACGCTACGGCCTCAGGCCCAAATATGCATAAAGCATATAAAATACGGCCTCAGCCCTAAATACAGGTGTTCAACATTCAGGGATTTAAATTCAGGAATTGAGAATTATACTGTAATATGTGATGTTGAAATATTGAATCATATTGAGTTACATGATGCTGGAATATTGAATAGGACCAGACTGATACATATATTCTTGAACTGATTATGAAAACTGAAACTTTAATAATACTCATGTTTTGGTCACTTAGGAATTTTATCAAATATCTTATGAGCGTAAAGCCTCGTAGTCCTCATTAATGGTGTTTCTACACCCAACAAGCCATTAACTTGCTCCGAGATAAATTTTAAAATCTCAAATTTCTTATAATCAATATCATTCTTCTTCACCCATAAGATAAACAATACCCTCAACCAATAATCACAATCAATAACCCAAACATATAATATTTCATGTTTTTCTATCAAACTCATAAACTCATATGTCATGAACATAGAATATATAATCATTAATCCAATGGTATAGTTAATTAGAAAGTGAAAACATTACCTTTTGAAGTTCAATTCTCTTGAATTCGAGTTATAGAGTTTCTTCTCTCAACAATAATGTCCCAATCGAATATCTAATAATTTGAATGATTTGACCACGTTAACAAAGTGTTGGAGAATTTATTAACTTAGAATCACCACCAAAACTCACCTTGGATGGTGGAGGGACCCTCGAGGAGTTAGATTATTGAGAGATTCCCTTTCTAGAGCAAGTTTTTTTGTATTTTGGGATGTGGGGGACGAGGCAGGGCATATAAAATGATCCCTCGGGTGCGCTCCCGTGCACCTGAAGGCCCAAACGCAAACCTGAATGTGCATCATGGCAGTAGCATTATCACAAGTGCGTGGCCGCGCACAGGACCATCCACGCGCGCACCTGGGCGCACATACTTTGTATTGTCCAGTAAAACGCACATAACTTCTTGTACAAAGATTTGTTCAGGCTCCACAATTTATCGTTGGAAAGCTATTTAAAAAGGCTACAACTTTAATGTTTTGATTTTTCTTAAATTCAAAATAGATTTTCACTAAATTAGTCTGGAAGACAGACCTTCCATAAACTTAATCGATTTTATCGAATCTTATGCACCTCACTCTCCGTCTTGATTCTGAAATGACTATTTCCACCCACACTTATCCTGATAGGACTTCATGTTGATACCCCAATTTTCCTTCAAATTATCTCTTAACTTGCATATATACCTTCAAAAAATATGCTTTCATAGCAATTGGTATTTTTCTATAATTTTACCATATTTTTATTAATTCATCCAGTGTTTTTATTTCTAATAATTAACTACGAAATTGAATTACAAATGATTTCAAAAATATTTCTTGACTTAATATATTATATTTAATCATACTAAGACCAAATTATTTCACGATTAGCCAAATTGGCACTCTTTGGCTATCATTGCAATAACTTTGTAATTATAGCCCAATCATTTGTTTTATACTATCTTTACTCAATAATTAGTCATTCATATTTTAAATATTAATTAATCATTTTAATTTAATCTATTGAGAATCAATTATTTTTTTTTATAATTATTAGCCGTTTTTATAAATTATTTATCTATTTTATGGGGTATTTAATAATTAGCCACTTTTATTCTAGCCTGATCAATCCGGACCCCTAACCCAATTAATTAGCCCAAATAACCCAGCCCAATCCTCACAAAATACCCAGCCCAATCCCTCATTCGGTCTGAGCCGTTGATTAATTCAAATCAACGGCCCAGATTAATCCCTACCATATAAAACCCTAAACGACTACCCCCCCCCCATCTTTCATTTTCCCCCTCTCATTTATCATTGATTTGTCTCTCTGAATCCTTTCACCTCTCTCTCTAAACTCTCCCTCTAGTGAGCCCTTGTCTCCCCTTCTCCTGCCACATCATCGTCGGAAACCATGGAGGCTTCACCTCTCACCAACCTTATGGCTCCATCCTTTGCCTTGTGTCACCGTTTGGGGGTTCTCAAGTGAACCATAGGCGTTTTGACTCCCATCTCTGGTCTCATGCCATCTCTCCGGCCATCTATGGCCGTTCGAGTAAGATCTATCACCCTCCGGTTAAAATCCGGTAAGATTTTGGGTTTTCTTCTTCTTCTCTGGGTTTTCTCTGGAAACGCTAACCTTAGACCCTCCGATTTATGTAGATATGTAACATATCTGTGTATATTATGAGGTTTTACATGTTTTCTTCAAAGATCTTCTCGTTTCCTAAACGATTCTTCACTTTTCAAAACTAGGGTTTCAAGATCCTTTTTAAAAACAATTCTTTTCCTAATTTCCTAGCATTATATTGTGATTTTTACCATGTTTAAGCATCATCTGAGCTTTTTCCTTTGTTCAATTCCTCTGTGTTAAAAGCCCCAAATTTCTGGGTTCAGTCTGTTAGTCCGAGTTTATTTTGCAGTATTGTTTACCAGTTCTAGCATGTTGTTGTACTTTCGTGTATATTCTATGTGTTCTTGTGATTTCTTGCTTTATTATCACTATTAGGATTTCTGATTCTTTGTCGCCTGTGCCTAAACCATGCTTGTCTAACTGGTTCCTTTAATTACTTGCTATTTTCTGGGATGAATCCTTAATTTCATGATTAGGGTTTTTTATTTTTGCTTAGTATATGATATTCCGTTCAAATTGATAATGTTTTAGCATTTTGAATATCTGAATAAGTATGTTTAGTGCTTTATTGATTTTTCACATCATACTCTCTATTGATTTTCGAGTATTTCCCTAAAATTGTGATATTTTACTTTGAGTAATATTGATTGCCTGACTTTGAGTATTTCCTTATTTGTGTGATACTTCCTTGATTGATACTGATTCCCTGTGTTTTGAATCTCACTCGAGATTTTCTTGTTGATTTCCAGAATTATCTCTTGCCTTATTTCTATGAATAAACTTGTTGTCAATTAGTTCTTATACACTTTCCTTAATTAGGATATTTTGTATTTAGTCTTAATCACATGCTCTATACTTTTACTACTACTTATATGTTAAAATCAGCTTCTCAATTGATTTATTTCCTTGTTTATCACTGTTTGTTACCGTTGAACATTGACTCTTTAATTAAAGGGAGTACTTATACTAATTGGATTCTAATTAGAGTTTATTTCTATAATTATGATGAACTATTATTTGTTACCTTATTTCCGCCTATTCTCAAAACTATATATACTCTACTCTCTCATTAACAAAGACGAACAATACACTGTTTTGAACTCTCACACACACATATACATTCTTTCTCGTTATTCTTGTTGTATACTTGCTATTCTCAGTTGGCTGCAAGCCAAGACTGAGCAACTATACACTCTATTGTTATTCACTCTACTGCTCCTCACTATGCACTTATTCTCTCATTTAACTGGTATGTTTTCAGTTTAACTTAAAGCTTCAAAACAACATTTTTCTTTTGGTATTGCAGTTCCTTCTATTTCTAATATGTGTTTACTTATGGTTCTGTTGTGTACCCTATAATTAGCATGTCTACTTTCACTTTACTAGTATGATTGTTAAGTTGTCCTATCCTTCCTTAGATTCAGCATGTTATCTCCCCTGGCACACCCCTCAATCTGATTCTGTTAGTTTCTGGCCTGAACCTCTTTATGAAGAAACTGTTTCTGTGGTTGTTAAGTGTTGTAATACCTTAGTACTTCTCTAGTGCTAACTTGTATGCAAATATATACCTATGTGTGTCATACTTGTCCCCTACCCTTCAGTCCCAGCCTGTGAGTGTTAAACTGATTTGGTTCTTGTTTCTTGCCCTATGTGTACTGTTCTGATCCTGAGACTCTGATTGTCTTACCCTCTTCCCTTTCAAACTATTTTCACTAAGTAACATTCTTGTTCTTCAAAACTTATTTCAAACAAGTTATTTTCATAAGATGTTTTCCTACTTGATCTTTTCAAAACTATGAGCACTTCCACTATACTCTTAGACATTAGGTTCTGCCCCTCTTGTCTGAACATAGACTTGGACCCTTGAGCTCCCTATGAACTTTGACACATAAGAGCTGGCCTTTCCACACTGCACTTACTCCATCTTGGCTATGAAATCTGGGTGCGAGCACTGCCCGGGATCCTTTGAGATCCTTAGGGAACTCTGACACCTGGATCATGTGAAAGGTTGTGAATAGAATGGCAATGAGGCATTCTGAAGATTATGTGCCTATCAGTAGGCTCCCTACAGTATAACTTCTTCTTTTTCTTTATTCAGTTGTGTAATTCATGCAAATGACATGTAATAATTATTTGTAAACAACTATTGGGGATGGATAATGCAAAAGGAAAAAGGTAGTTATGCATGTTATAAATATAAAAAGGGTAGAAACAATGCTATTAGGTTTACATTCCTTATTTGCGCAATAGAATCATGTTTAGGATCAACATGTGCAAAGCATATCATGCATTAGAAATCATGCTATTTAGGCTCTATGAACACTATTTCAGTATCTTGTTTCAGTACTGTCATTCATCACTTAGAAAAATTTTGTGATAGGGTAAATAATGTTAATAACTGGTATCTTCTGCAATAATGTTTCATATTTCTATGCGCACTTAGAGATCCTGTTTAGGATAAACGATACTAAAATAAACTGCCACTCTTGCATCTTCGAAAATCATGCTTAATGCTGTAATTATTGTGCATTTAGAAATCCTGCTTAGGATTCTGTATATGCATCATTCTGCATCCCTACCTGTTCATTAGATACCATGTTTTAGGATTTCACTCATACTCTCTTAACAACACCTAGTCTAACTATTGATGCATATAAAAGGTATAAAACACTTCACTCAGTTTCTCTAAAACAACTGGCAACAATTATGTGTTCTGAACAATCTAGAACAACATGTGTAGTTAATAATTCGCAACAGTCCTTCTAACAATTCAGATAATTAGTGTACACTGTCCCACGCCTAGGCAAGTCTTAGGTAATTAGCCTTAAAGAAACAAAACCAGAACTGTACTTTGTGATTAGTGTTCAACAGCCAGCATGTTTAAAACCAGTAGGCAAGCCTGATTCAGACTTCCTCTCTGAGTTATGCAATAAATCTGTCTTTGTGTTATCACTTAGATACCATGCTTAGGATATGAACCTGAATATGGACCTTAACTGTGTATGAGTCATGATGTTTATGTGTACTATGTGTGGAGGTACTTGTGCCTTCTCTCTGATTTCTGTGTTTCCCCCTAATTGTAGTCCTACATGTTCTTATATGCCGCCTTAGTATTTTTCCTTCAAACCTGAGAGTCTGCCTAGAACATCCCTTATAGGATAGAAGTCCTAAATTCCTTCGGGATTGGTAGGAAGGGACGGGTAACAACATGCAATAGAGGTCGAGACCAACACTCGATTTAGTTACTTTCAGGGGGTGGGAAAGGGTAGAATATGGATATGATGACCGGTACCCTAATACCACGTGTAGCCCCTCTTTGAGGAGTGATTACCGGGTATTGTATTGATGTGATCCATATTATTATAAACCTAGGATACCCTTTATATGCTTAGATCGTAATCCTTTCAAAATCTAACCTTCTTTACTATTTTCAAACATATGCATGCTTAAGACTTAAATCCCCTCTTATTTGAGCCTTTATTTGTTTGTTTTCTAAAGCCATACAAATTCACAAAAGCTGTTTGGCCGGGAACCACGCTTGTGGATCCTGAGAGGTGCCGAACACCTTCCCCTTAGGATAATTTCAAGCCCTTACCCTATCTCTGTTTAACAACGTAGTTGTAAATGAACCCCTTTGGTGTCCTAACGCACCTTTAAAAATCGTTAAGTGGCGACTCTCAAAAACACAAACACCTTTCCCAAAAGGAAAGAGTTGTCCCAACCGAATGTCATAAACCCGATCTCCGCGAGGAAAGAGGGGGCGCGACAGCATGGCGACTCTGCTGGGGATTATAGGCTTTTTATAGGCTTTTACCAGTATAAACCACTTTGTGAATTTGCCCGAGTATGCTTTGTTTGATATTTTGCACCCTTTCCTTTCCCCCCTCTATGTGCAATTAATTGTTTTTCGAATATTTATTCCCTCCAAAAAGCAAAACTGACATGTTTTTCTGTTTCCTTCCTTTGTAACCGCTTTAAATCATAATTGTTGTATTTACCGCTTTCCTAACGTGCAAATACATGACAACATGTTTTTAATGATTATTTATTATTACATAATCATGCTCAACATTCATACTTCACTCGTTCCAAACAAAATTCTATAGCAACGCTTGATGAGTGGTTGTGCTCTTCCTATATTATTACCCCTAAATTCGAAAAGGCTTATTTGCGGTAAAACTAGTCGATCAACGGTGCAGTCGACGGTTCCGTGCCTTTCCCCTTTGAGTTTTCCGCTCGAGGGTACCAGTCTAAAACCCTGTAGAAACCTTACTCCGTTATGTTGTTTTATGCATCATGGTCAAGCCTAGCCAGGATAAAGGTGTGGTCCGCACGATAGCTTTTAAGATTGCCTTATCCAAAAGTCCACTGGGTTTCCCTAAACCCAAACGGACATCATCACGTTCTGTGTATTTATTTAGAGAACTAAATGCTTTATGCTAATTGTTGATGTTAAATAGTCGAGTCTTGTGGGGGTAAGGGCCTCACCTTGTTTTCCTTGCAGAAAAATGAGGCACGGAGTCCCCAGATTTGGCATGGTCTCCAATATCCATCCAAGATTGCTAAGTTGGTGGGAAGATTTACATTCTAGTGACAAAACTCTCGTCAGAAAATACTTGGGCAATCTACCATCTCTCATAGAAATCCATCCTAACAACATGATAATAGAGGCTGCTACCCTGTTCTGGGATTGTGAAAGGTCCGTGTTCCGCTTTGGGGACATTGAAATGACACGTTTGCTGGAGGAAATAGGAGGACTGGCTAGCCTAGTATGGGAAACCTCAGGGTTGCTAATGACTAAGAATCGCACAAGCAAAGGTTTCCTCAAAATGATGGGTCTGAAGAAGAATGCAGAATTGGCATGCTTAAAGAAGTCATACATCCATTTTGACTACTTGTACGAAAGGTACGGTCACAGCAAATCATACCGTACCTACCACGACGAGTTTTCCATCACATCCTTGGGACACATCCATCATAGAGTTTTCTTCTTGGGTCTGATTGTGTTCCGAATAAAGAAGGAGAGAATCCACACTAGACTGGCCATGGTAACCAATACACTAATGGAAGGTACTGATGGACAAAACTTCAACATTGTGCCCATGATCATTGTAGACATATATCGAGCCTTGGAAAAGTGTCAACGCGGGGCAAGACACTTCGAAGGCTACAATCTACTACTTCAGCTTTGGCTCATGGAACATCTCAAAAGGGCGAATACCGACAAGAAATTCATCGAAGAGTTTGGGATGACCACATCTCTTTCCACCATCCAAAGCGAATGAATTACATCCCTGACATGTTTGCTCAGCCTGAGAACGCCAAAAGATGGGTCGAGCTCTTTGATAATCTAACTGAAGAACAGGTTTAATGGATGTTCGAGTGGTTTCCGACAGAGGAGTTCATCACTCGTTCCAGAGATGCACCGTTCCTAATACTAATTGTTCTAAGAGGAACATACCCTTACGTCCCTCTTCGAGTTACGAGGCAAGCGGGTAGGAAGCAAGTCTTACCCAGGGTCGACAAGATGAGCCATCTTCGAGCTGACTTCCAAAATGACGATAGTCCTCACAAGTGCCAAGCCCAGCACATGTGGCACTGCAAGATTGCAATGGAGAAGGACACCATCGAGCCAGACAGATATCATGCCGGTTGTAACCCTTTCTATCCTGGTTGGTTGGCAGAAAATTGGGGTGGTCTGAGCGAGCCAAGGTTCATTCAGGGCCACAGGGTTATAGATGAAAAGGTCGAGGCACAAGTCAAAAACAACCAGCTGCGCAAGGGGATCCGTGAGTGTGAGGATGAGCACCGCGAAATACATGAGTCTAACAAGAAACTGATCGAGGAATGGAAGGATATGGATATCGGCACCAACAAAAGGTTAGGGTATTTGGAGCGATGCATAGTGGAGCTGGAGAAAAAAATTCTCAAAAGGATTGAAGACTGTCAAAAGGCTGAAGGGACCGACGGAGGACATCTAGCTAGAGCATACCTATTGCTGGGACTTCCCTAGTTGGGGAAATTGTACGAGGGAAGCAAGAATGCCGAGTATGGTGAAGATCCTTATGGGACCAAGTAGATAGGAATGTCTTTCTTTTACTTTATCAATGTAATAAGGTCAATGGCCATTAGTGACCTTTACTTCCTGTTTATTTAGTGTCGTTTTGGGATTCGTCTATTTTCTTATCAATAAAATGAGGCATTTAGCATCTTAACTTCTCCAAATCAATTTGTCGCTAGGCCTACCTCAGGCACAAAAGAGGCCCCCAAATTAGGACGCATTTTACATTCCCGCACTATGTGTTTAAATACCGCAATACTTTTCATAATCCTCACTGACTTGGCTACCTTTTGTTTTTGTTTTCCTCTTTCTTTATTTATTTTTTCCCCTCCCCAAAGGTTAGTTCGTTCACTCTGGCATCATCATCCTATCTCACAAGATCCAGGGGCCCTTCACACTCTCCTTCTCTTAGTCCTCCCGAAGTCAAGAACAAAGGCAAAAAGAAAATGGAAGATTCAGGCAACAACAAAAATGAAAATGTGGTTGAACGGGTAGAGGCCACTGATGGCCAGGGTATTCGGCTTCAGAATGAAACTGTGTCGCAGCTGGAACGGAAGTTGTTAAAGTTTCAAGAAGAGCTTGATCAAGTTCGGAATCTGCAAACATGTCATTCTCCCTAAACGTCCCAGACGTCAACATCCAGAATCCTACACCTCCTCAAAACATCCCAAAGCAGCAAAATCATCCTGCATCAAAATCATCACACCACCCCACCAAAGAACCAAACTCTTCCAGCACACTACAATGCCTGCCATACTCCAAAAAACACTCTACTGCTTATCCCAGAACCTCAGAACTCCACAAATGACCATTTCCACATTCATGCGCCAGACCACCATAACAATCCCATATACGTGGAGACCATGCCACACTCCACTCCCCCTATCACATACACACCTGAGTTTGATGAAAAGGACCTGCTTATCAAGAACTTGGCCGGGGAACTTAGGAAGATGACCAGCCGGGTTCAAGGCGTCGAAGGAATAAAGGGAGTCGAAGGGTTGAAATATGAAGACCTACATACAGCCCGATGTCGAATTGCCCGAGGGATACAAACCTCCTAAGTTTGAAATGTTTGATGGTACAGGTGATCCAAGGTTCCATCTGAGAACTTATTGTGACAAGCTGGTTGAAGTAGGGAAGGATGAAAGGATCCGCATGAAGATGTTCATGAGGAGCTTGAAAGGAGATGCGTTGTCTTGGTACATCAGCCAAGATCCCAAGAAATGGTCGAATTGGGTGAGCATGGCATCTGACTTTATGGACAGATTCAGGTTCAACACAGAGAACGCACCAGACGTGTTCTATATTCAAAATTTGAAAAAGAAGCCCATGGGGACATTACGCGAGTACGCTACTCGTTGGAGGTCCGAAGCTGCCAAGGTCAGACCCGCCTTAGAAGAGGAGCAGATGAACAAGTTCTTTGTCTGGGACCAGGACCCACAGTACTATGAACGGTTGATGATGATTGAGAACCACAAGTTCTCCGACATTATCAAATTAGGTGAACGGATTGAAGAAGGTATCAAGAGCGGTATGATCACAAATTTTGAAGACTTGTAATCTACAAACAAGGCTTTGCAGTCTGGTGGTGTGTCTAAGAAAAGAGACGCGGGTGCCGTGATGGTTGCACAAAGAACCAAATCCCAACTCAAATACCAAACTTACCCAACACCTCCACTCACATATCAACCAACCCCAAATTACCAAGCACCCTCATACCAAGCTCCACCACCGACATATCAACATGTTTCACCCAGATACTCACAACTCGCTCATGTCTACCACACTTACAATTCTCAACCATCTCATTACCAATCACCCCCTACCCGTTAAAACTTCCCTAGACCTCATTCTAATTTTGATCGCAGACCTCCAAAACAGTATACCACCATCGCTGAACCCATCTACCAGCTGTATGAGAAGCTCAAAGCTGCTGGTTATGTCACCCCCATCCCTGTTGCAACCCCTAAAAATCCTTCTTAATGGGTCAACCCAAACAAGTCTTGTGCATACCACTCTGGCATGAAGGGGCACACCATCGATGAATGCCGCTCTTTGAAGGACAACATACAATCCCTGATTGACAACAAGGTCATCGTGGCAAAGGAATACGCTCCAAATGTTCGCAACAATCCTCTTATGGACCATAAGGGTGGAGGCATCCACTTGATTGAAATAGAAGATGATTGGGACCCCGAGGGATCAATCAGGTTGATCGCAGAAAGCGATGATCCAAGGAAACCTGCAGTCACTCTCAACCCGATCATAGTCCAGATTCAGCCGTTTGAGGATGCTGAGGTAAATATGTCCATGCCTTTTGAGTTTGAAGCAGCGTCACCTGCAAAGACACCAGTATCGATTGAAGTTGAGTTCGTGTCTCCGGCAAATGCACCTGCACCATTCGAGGTTGCAGTCTTACCACCCAAGACACATGTTCCATTTGAAGTGAGGGTAGCTGCGCCAATCACGGTGGCGATATCGACCACGCCACCTTTCTATACAGATGTTGTACCGTGGGACTATATAGTCGAGGCGAGAAGGAAAGGCAAAGTCAAGACTGAAGAAGATGTTGCAGCGTAGGGTATGACAAGAACTGGTAGAGTCTACACCCCTAAACATCTGGTTGAATCTAGCAGGCAGGCTTCCAATTGGCCTCCCATTATCGAGACAGGTCCGAACGACCTTTGGAGGAAAATACAAGACAAAGAGTATTTGGTCATTGACCAGCTGAACAAAACGCCAGCGCAAATATCCATCCTCTCTTTGCTGCAGAATTCCGAGACGCACAAGAATGCTTTATTGAAGGTGTTGAACGAAGCCTATGTGCCAAACAACATCACTAGTAGAGAAATGACTAATATGGTGGGCCAAGTGTTGGAGAGTCACAAGATCACTTTCCACGAGGACGAACTTCCTCCTGAAAGGTTGGGCCATAACAAAGCACTGCACATCACTGTGCAATGCGAAGGTTATTTCATCACCAGAATCTTGATTGATGGAGGATGCAGTCTTAACATCTGTTCGCTGATAACGCTCAAGAAATTGGGTAAATGGATGCATAAGATAAAGGATGGAGCAATCAACGTGAAAGCCTTCGATGGATCTCAGAGGTCCACCATTGGTGAGATCAGCCTATGCCTGCAAATGGGGCCAATCTGGTTCGAGGTGGATTTCCAAGTGATAGATGTGCCATTGTCCTACAATCTGTTATTGGGACGACCTTGGATCCATGCTGCTGGGGCCGTAGCATCAACGCTACATCAGGGCTCATGCAGTAAAGTTCGAGTGGAACCACCAAGAGGTAATTATTCATGGCGACGGTAACAACCCTATTTACAATCGCCAGACTATCCCAGTGATTGAAAGAAGAAGGAAGTCAGGCGGAGAAACTTACCACCACATTGAACGGGTCAACACTATCGACAAAGACAAATAGTGGGATAGCAAGATCGCAAGTATGATGAATTAGCGAGGGTACAAGCCAGGTAAAGGGCTCGACAAGAACCTTCAGGGGATCTCCAAACCTATTCAAACTCAAGAAGCATAGGACCACTTTCGGTTTGGGATATGAATACACTTGGGAAGAATTCAAAAACTGGTCGCCACCATGGCGCGGTCCTTATTACCATTTGGAGAAACCAATACCGCATCTGGAGCAGACCTTTCAACAGTCTGACGTTATTTATGGATCAGACTAAGAAGAAGCACTTGCAGCAATAAGGAACTTGTTTTTGGAGGACAATGATATGGAATGTTGTGTTATTCTTGAGGAGGAGGGGGAGGAAGGCCCTTCCATACAGGCTGTGAGCAGAGGAACGTACCTCAAGAATTGGACTGTCAGGACAACCAAAGCCCGAAGAGCCTCGGGTAGCAAGGCTAAAACGAGCGCTATTCATTGTTTTTCTTTACAAAATGATTTCCTATTTCGCATTTTAATTCCTGCAATAAGATCTTCAATGTTCAAAACAATCGTTCAATTTATCAAAAGCAATTTTAATTTTTCTTATGAATCAATATTTATTGCTATCATTTTTTCTCTCATTACTTTACCTATGCAGCATTACTATTACCTGTCTTGATGCACCGATGACTGTGACATGTAACGACACAACGCAGCAAACAGACGTAGATTCAGAAGAAGATGACATACCTGATGAGATTGTTAAAGAAGCTGAGAATTTTGAGAACAGACCTAAGTCCAACCTGGACGAGACTGAAATAATCAACCTGGGAGATTCAGAAAACATCAAGGAAACACGAATCAACATTCATTTGTCGCGGCCAGAAAAGAAAGAATACGTAGAATTTCTAAAGGAGTATAAGGACATATTCGCCTGGTCGTATGACGACATGACTGGTCTAAGTACGTCTATTGTGGCTCACAAATTGCCAATCAATCCAATGTGTCCACCGGTAAAACAAAAGCTCAGGAAGTTCAAACCCGACATGAGTTTGAAAATCAAAGAAGAAGTCACCAAGCAGATCAACGCCAAGGTTCTCAGGGCAGTTGAGTACCCGACATGGTGAGCCAACATTGTGCCAGTACCAAAGAAGGATGGGAAGGTCAGAGTCTGTGTCGACTACCGGGATCTCAACTGGGCTAGTCCGAAAGACGACTTCCCTTTGCCAAATATACATATCCTGATTGACAATTGCGCCAAACATGAACTACAATCATTTGTGGATTGCTTTGTTGGTTATCATCAGATCTGGATGGATGAGGAAGATGCTGAGAAAACGGCTTTTATTACACCGTGGGGAGTGTACTGTTACAAGATGATGTCATTCGGCCTGAAGAATGCATGGGCCACTTACATGAGGGCTATGACCACCATCTTCCGGGACATGATTCACAAGGAGATCGAGGTATGCGTGATGATGTTATTATCAATTCTAGGAAAACCATTGTCCACATGGAAGATTTGAGGAAGTTCTTCAAAAGGTTGCAGAAATACAATCTGAAGCTGAACCCCGCGAAGTGTGCATTCGGGGTTCCTGCTGGAAAGTTGCTCGCATTCATTGTCAACTGTCGAAGGATAGAATTGGATCCGTCAAAGGTCAAATCCATTCAAGAACTACCACCGCCAAGAAACAATAAAGATGTGATGAGTTTCTTGGGGAGACTTAATTACATCAGCCGATTCATAGCACAGTCTACAGTTATCTATGAGCCGATCTTAATGATGTTGAAGAAGGACGCTACAACAAAGTGGACCGATGATTGTCAAAAGGCTTTCGACAAAATCAAAGCATACCGATGATTGTCAAAAGGCTTTCGACAAAATCAAAGCATACCTATCAACACCACCAGTCTTGGTACCACCTGAGCCAGGTAGACCTCTGTTACTCTACCTTGCAGTGTTAGATGGAGCTTTCGATTGCGTTCTGGGGCAGCACGATGAAACAGGAAGAAAGGAGCAAGCCATTTATTATCTCAGCAAGAAGTTCACTCCGTACGAGGCCAAATATTATCTATTGGAATGCACTTGTTGTGCTTTGACTTGGGTAGCTCAGAAGCCGAGGCATTACTTCTGTGCTACACAACATATCTCATATCGAGAATGGATCCATTGAAGTACATATTTCAGAAGCACATGCCCACTTGCAAGCTAGCCAAGTGGTAAATCCTGCTAAGTGAGTTCGATATTCTATGTGACTCAGAAAGAGGTCAAGGGACAATCACTGGCAGACCATCTTGCTTAGAACCATGTAGACGGAGAATACGAACCTCTGAAAATGTATTTTCATGATGAAGAGGTATCATTCATAGGAGAAGACATTGCAGAATCCTATGACTGTTGGAGAATGTTTTTCGATGGAGCAGTGAACTTAAAGGGAATTAGCATTGGAGCAGTCCTAATATCAGAAATCGGTCAGCATTATCCGGTATCTGCCAAACTCAGATTCCCCTACACCAACAATATGGCAGAGTATGAAGCCTATATCTTAGGGCTCAATATGACCATTGACATGAACGTACAGGAGCTGTTAGTGATTGGTGACTCAGATTTGCTGGTGCATCAGGTACAAGGAGAGTGGGCTACCAAGAATTCCAATATACTACCGTATCTACACCACGTACAGGAATTAAGAAAGAGGTTCACGAAGATAGAATTTCGGCATGTCCCCAGAATCCAGAATGAGTTCGCCGATGCATTGGCTACTTTGTCCTCAATGATCCAACCCCCGGACAAGAATTTCATTTATCCTATTCCCGTAAAGATCCATAATCAGCCAGCTTATTGTGCCCATGTAGAAGAGGAAGCAGACGGAAATCCTTAGTTTCATGAAATCAAGGAGTATTTGGCAAAAGGAGATTACCCAGAGCTTGCGAATCCCACTCATAAATGCACACTTCGAAGACTATCCAACAACTTCTTTCACAGCGGAGGAATCCTATATAGGAGGACTCCCGATTTGGGATTATTACATTGTGTCGACGCAAAGGAAACATCCAAGCTGCTAGAGGAGATTCATGCTAGGACCTATGGCCCGCACATGAACGGTTTTGTTCTGGCAAAGAAGATACTCCGAGTCGGTTACTTTTGGATGACTATGGAAACGGACTGCATCCAGTATGTCCGGAAATGCCACCATTGTCAGATACACGCAGACATGATAAAGATACCTCCAAACAAGCTCAACGCAACAAGCTCACCATGGTCGTTCGCCGCATGGGTTATGGACGTTATTGGACCAATCTAGCTTGCCGCCTCCAACGGACACAGGTTCATTCTGGTAGCCATCGACTATTTCACCAAATGGGTCGAAGCAACATCCTACAAAGCAGAGATTAATAAAGTCGTGGCAAACTTTGTCCGCGAACGTATTATTTGTCAGTTCGGGATTCCTGAGTCAATCATCACAGACAATGGTTCCAATCTCAACAGTGACCTGGTGAAAGCTATGTGCGAGGCTTTCAAGATCAAACACAAGAATTCCATAACTTACAGGCCTCAGATGAATGAAGTTGTAGAAGCCGCCAACAAAAACATCAAGAAGATACTAAGAAAGATGATAGAAAGTCACAAGCAGTGGCACGATAAGTTATCATTTGCCTTATTGGGATATCGCACCACAGTTCGCACCTCAACTGGGCAACTCCCTATATGCTAGTTTATGGTACTGAGGCTGTTATTTCTGTCGAAGTTGAGATTCCATCTCTAAGAATTATACAAGAAGCTAAGCTCAGCGACGCAGAATGGGTAAAGATCCATTATGAGTAACTAGCCCTCATAGACGAAAAGATAATGAATGCATTCTGTCATGGTCAACTCTATTAGAACAGAATGACCCGAGCCTTCAACAAGAGAGTCAAGCCTAGACAGTTCACACCGGGGCAACTAGTGTTGAAGAAGATCTTTCCACATCAATACGAAGCCAAAGGGAAGTTCTCTCCCAACTGGCAGGGTCCGTACATGGTTCACCGGGTACTGACAGGAGGAGCACTTATACTCGCAGAAATGGACGAAGAAGTCTGGCTAAAGCCAATCAATTCAGATGCAGTAAAACGTTACTATGTGTATTCTTTATGCTTTCTTAATGATGTAAAATGAACTACCCGTGAACTGATTCTCATTTAAGAGGGGATACGTAGGCAGCCCTATGAGTTTGGTCACAATTCAATAAAAATTTCATTTTTTCCCGCAATTGGAAACTAGGGCAGAATTTTGAAGAGGACCCTCAAAATTCTGAAGCAAGATCAGCCAATCGCGGCATGAGCAACAACCAGCAGCATTCATCCATCAAACTGGGACAGAATTTTGAGGAGGACCCTCAAAATTCCGTAGCAGGAGAGGTTGCAATGTCCCGATCCGTG
>ML364187.1:0-14400 GCA_005239505.1 Nicotiana paniculata | reverse complement strand
TGTTTGGCTCTGTCGCCCGGCTATCGCCCGGGTGTCTCCTTTCGCGTATTTTTCGACGTATTTGCATCCTTTTAGCTCCGTTTCCATCTCCACTTCACCTGGTCATATTTCCTTTTTAGTCTCTGGAAAAACTCTGTTGCACTTCTTGTTAATCTTGCCCGAACTCCGACCAGTTCTTTTTTAGCTTTATCTAGATCATTCCTATAGCTGCACATTTTATGCCTCAGGCTGTTGATAAGCCTTTCATCAGTTCTGCTTCTCTCTGGGTTCTCATCAGCTGTTTTTAATTCCTGTATCTGGGCCCGGAGAACTTCATTTTCTTGGGATAATCTATTTTTCTCCCCTTCAATTGTGGAAGTATGTAGAACGTTTTCAAATTTGATTTCCCTGACCTGGGCTTCCAACGTGCTTATGGTGGCTCGGTAGCTATTTTCCTTTTCTAACGAAGGCCAATGCTCTTGTGTTTTCTCGGTGAATTGTTGCACGTGGGGTCTCTTTGCGGCTTGTTCTTGCTCTTGATGCTCCCTGCCTCTTATTCCATACCAAGAAGTGTAGGCGGGCTCCACTTCCCCTTTGGATAAGTCTCTCACCCCAGTTTGAGGTTCTAAAAACCTGCACTCGTTCCAGATTTGACGGACCCTGCCTTCAGGAAATGCAGCTCTCGGGCATAACTCAATGGCTTGTGGGCTTAAATCCTTGTCATGGGGAGCACCCTATTGTCTCCCCAGCTGGTGTAAGACCCGGTGTGGGGCATATAGCTGAATGCTTCACAGGCCCATTAACAATAGATAGCAAACCTCAGCAGACATATTGATAACCTCGCTGAAAGGGAGCCACCCGAACGTCCACTCGCTTTGGTCGGCAGTCAGTGAACTTAAGTATGAGTGCCAGGCTTCCGTGCCCTTAGGAAATTTGTGGCCTTTTACCTGAGTACCATATTCCTCGATGCAATTCAAACCGGTTAAGCCATAGTTCATGTAGCCTGGGCAGTGACAGAGGTGCTCGATCAGCCAGATTTGTAGAAGCAGGTTGCACCCTTCAAAGAACTTTCCCCCAGATTGGCAAAATGTCAGAGCACAGTAAATCTCGGCTAAGACCATCGGTATAAGTGTGCCATTGGATTTTTTCATCATGAAATTTTCCATTCCCACAAGCCTGATGTCTATGCATCCGTCACTTCTTGGGAAAATCACGGTGCCCAAGAATGCTACCAAAAAAGCTAGCCCCTAGCGGGCTTCCCATTTAGCATGATCTTTGTGAGTTAGACCAGTGTTGTTAGCCTCATAACCCTAGGGATGTCCATAACGTCTGTAATGAAAATCGAAAGTGCAGAAACCTTCGGATAGGTGTGGGTCTTGGACGTCCCGACTAATGTTCAACAGATCCAAAAACTTATGTGGAGTCACCGCCGTGGGTGCCACTGGGTACCCACTTCTAAGATTGTCATTGAGACCAGCATACCCTGCTATTTCCTCTAGCGTGGGCGTCAATTCAAAGTCTGAAAAGTGGAACACGTTATGGGCGAGATCCCAAAACGGTACTAGAGCCTCGACGATGTCCAACCTCGGCTTGATTTTTAAAAGACCAGTAAGTCCCCCTAAAGCTTTCATAATAGACTTTCTACTGGCTTCCCCCAAGTCGCTCCACCACATATTGAGTCCTAGAGTGATTTCCTCGACTTCCCTGAAGGGGATGTTTTCAACTGTATTCATCCTGCACATTCTTTTTTTGATTAAAACTACAAAAAATTTTGAAAAATGTTATTTTTGCAAAGGGTTTTGTAATAAAGAAAAATGGACCATCTTTGCGAATACGGCCCTTTAATACTTCGGGTAGGAAGTTTTTTTAAGGCTGTGTTTGCGAATTGGGTCGAAATTTAAAGACAAACCACAGGCAGCCACTTTTGCAAAAACGGCCTTCCGGCGCCCCTTTTGGGTAATCAGGCTATAATGGCGTCACCTAATTTTATTTAGGGCTATACCCTTTTGATTTTGAAAAATAGAGTTGGACCCGATGAGGGTTGCCTACGTATCCCACACCCGTGAGAATCAAACAATGCGTAGTTCGGAAAAATCCTGACTGATTAAGATATACACCCACTCATTTTGTTTCAGAAAATTTGGCAGAGTTTCGGGATAAATGGGGATTTTTCAAAACAGGGTGAATTTTCTATCCTACCTCACTCTTGGTTTTTCTGTTCGTTTTATTTTTATTTTTATTTTTATTTTAGCCAGTCAATACACAAGCTGAAAAAAATAAATGCATACGTAACAGGTAAGATGCATCAGGGTAGTCTTTCATTTCAGGTACACCTATCCTAGACGGACCCAACCCCTGTGTTGAGTCCCCTAAGTTAAATGCACATGATGCAGATAATCTTTCCTACTAGGGATCCGACATGAGGCTATGTTATACTAATTTTAAACCCTGGGGTTTTGTTCTAGACCAGGCTTACATGAGCGGACAGCTCGAGCTGAGGTCGGGGCAGCGTACCAGGAATACAGAAGCTTCACCGGCTTTGCAACTTGTCCGTACCTCGTTCTAAAATTTGGATACGAATCTAACAGAAAAGAAGTCACACGAAGTGCACACTTCCTAGATGATTCAGAAGACTCAGAGAGAAGAAGGGTTTCTACACAGTTTATATACAGTTCAGACAATATCAAAGCGGTAAAAAATGACATTTAGCACGTTAGGTTTAAACATGTAAAAATTAGATAATAACTCCAAATAAAACAGCTAATTCTAAGCTCGAATTCTTGAACCTTGAACCAGAGATTCGGGGTTCGATCCCTAGTAGAGTCGCCAGAGCTGTCACACTTCCTTTTTCACTACCCCGATTAATGAATGGGTAATAAGGGAGTTTTTTCAATTAAAGTGACATTATTCGGATTTGAAATTTATTTTAATTCAGAGTTGCCACCCGGATTTTTGACGAAGCTCCGGTACATCGTTTTATTTTTAAAATCCGAAATCGACAAAATTTTGACTCTGTTTTGATTTGTCTGCGACTAGAAATTCGAGTAAGGAATTCTGTTAATCCGGGAGAAGGTGTTAGACATTCCCGAGTTCTTTGGTTCTAGCACGGTTGCTTACTATTAATATTTAGCCTAAATTATCTGATTGTGCGTTTTTCCCTATTGTGCATTTAACCTCTTAAAAAAATTTAGCCGCTTTTGATAAGTATGGATTTATCTTGGAAAATAAGTCACGAGAACGCGACTTGTTATGCTTTTGGACATGTTACAATTACACCACATGAAATGCACCCGCAATTGCAATACGTGATTTTAATATATTTTTAAGTTAAAGTCAGGGACATGAGTTGTCGCACACGAGTGTAGATTACATAGTCAGGACTATGATTGTGACGGTTTTATAATGCCTATTTGAGGCGAATTTTTATTATTCTTTAGTTTTAGTATTTTTAGCTTAAAAATGTATTTTTAGCCTAGGGATGTGCACAAAGTCGTCCAGAGTTTGGTTGGCTATCCTAAAGGATAAGTGTTTGGGCTATGGCCCTGTTTTAGCGCAATTTGTCATCTAACCCTTTTTGGCCAATCCTAACTATGACTAATTATGAGAAAAAAAGCTGTATAATTCTATTGAAAAAATGTCAACAAATGAAAGGTTCAATAAGAAATCTAACAGGTTATTGATTCACAAATTACATATTAAAAGAGTCAAGTGAACACATTCAACTATAGTAGAATACTGACTTAACAGTTTTATCAATTTCAGATGGCCGAAATATATGCTTTTTAAATCATGATTCATACGCATTAAGCCTATTCAGGAGTGTTCATACGTCTATTGTTGTAAATTCAGAAAATTTAAAGGATGTGAGATGAATTGAAGACGTTTTGAATCACAAATTCCTGTTTATATATTTTTCAAAAGTCATTGAATCTGGAACGATTGTTTCCAGAATTTCAGTAAGTGTTTACAAAGAGATTTTGGACAGACTAATTCGAATACAAATCCATACGAAGAGATTCAAGAAATGCTTTGGAACTTCAATTGAATCCGAACGATTACATGCCTACTATCATTGTGTTACTTCTTAGAGCAAATAACTCTAAACTTTGGGCTTATGCACTCCCTTCTGGCCCAATGGCCTAGGAGGTTTAAACTTGACTAGAGCCTCAATGGGCTGTTCTATCGAGTTAGCCCAGTTTCAAAGGGGATTTCACATGAGTGAAAAAAAATAAAAATAAAACTGAATGTCCATTTTTAGAATGTCCAGTCCATATTACAAGAATGATAAAAAATGTAGAATTTATGCTATTACATTGTCATTTTTTGCTCAAAAATACAGTTCCTAAAATGAGATAATAAAGAAAACAGTTGCTGCTCTTGTGCAAGCTAACAACCCTCCATAACTCAACCTGTATTTTTATAGATTTTCTCCAAAAAAAGTGAGTGAAATATTTATGCATTTTTGAGGAAGAATTTGACCATTAAAAGGTCAGACCCATTTCCTTAACGCAGATTCAGCTAAGGAATCATCTTACACTTTAAAAAAAAAAATAACTTTAAGGATTTCATATACATCAGGAAAGACTTATGGGTTTAAGCAAGCATTTACAAGCATTTTTTATACAAGATTCTCATACTTGTGAGTTTAAGCTCAAACATACATTGGAGCAACACTCATAATTACACAACCACCTCACGAATTCACATTTTTAGTTCATCCAAAGCACCAGAATATCAAAGCATACACACACATGTTTGAAAAGCTTCAGAAACAACAACTTTTATTTAGACAACATTGTTATATACCTTTTTGCAAAGGAAATCAGCAAAATATGACCAAATGAAGTCGAAATATCAGAATTTCAGAAGGAGATAGATCCAACACAGCAACAACAACAACTTTTAAAGGAGACCTAGGAAATCTCGACTCAAGAGTTGACCCATTTAAACCCAGAAAACCCAGTAGATCAATTTTGAGATGAAGAAAACCAAACAGCTACAATAAAAGACTAAATTTTACTGCTTTATCTTAAAGGTGTGTAGAAGGATCTGTTTTCAGAGATGAAGAGCTTTCTAATGTGTGATCCCTTTAGGAAAATCTAAGTAGAGAGAAATCCTAAAAATCCGTGTGTATTTTCTGTGTGTATTCAGATTTTTTAACAGCCCAGCCCCCTTCTTTAGTAGTAAAAGTGTCTGTGTATATAAGGTATTTGGGATAGGATATGCTTAGCATGTTCCTTATCCAATAAGCTGAAAATAGTACAAATGCAGCTGTCAACCTTATCTTTAGGGACAACTGCCCTATTCTAGAAGATTCCCAGCCCCTAAAATTCCCTTTTTAATCCTAAAATATCTGATTTCCTTATTCTAGAAGGTTCTTGGGTTGTTACACCCAAGATTCCCTTAACTAAAAGTCCTATACTACCCCTTAAAGTCCCTAGAATTATCCTTAGGTAACTAGGGTCAAGGTTGATTGGGGTTACCTATTAGCTTGAGCTAGTTGATCCTAATTAGGTACCTTAGTTAATCAAACCTAATTAGTTAATTAAGGAACCTATTCTGAAAATCAGTAGCTAATTAGAGCACCTTGTATGTGAACCTTGAGCTCATTAATTAAGGTTTAGTGTTATCCTAATTTACTGTTTTTTACCCACTTAAACATGCAGATTCCAGGTTAAGTTATAATCAATTGCCTCATAGTATTTCTTAATCAAAAGGTAGTCCCATCCTTAATAGGGTCATGAACCAGAAATTACCTTTTGCCTAGGCATCGATAATTCTAGTTAATTAGCAATTAACTTAGCTATTTACGCCATTAGGAATGCAACAAATAATTAACAAGCCTTATTGGTAACTAAATGACGGCAGTCAACAGAAAATAAAATCAAGACCAGAAATCACCAATCGAAATTTAAATTACAAGCAACACATAACTAAGCAACGAAAATTCGTGAAATCCCGATCACATGATTATCAATAGCCTATACGACTAACACCTACCATTTATTACAGAGATAATCAGGGAAATCAAACAGAGAGAAAGGAAAAAGAATCTGGACAGAATCATAAGGGAATTCAAATTAACGAGCATGTTAAACAAATAAAAACATGTTGTCATGTTTAAGAAAGTCCACAGAGAACAAGAAAAACAGACCCTAGCTAGCGATTTTCAAATTTGAATGACTAGGGAAAACTCTAACCTAGGTGATTGATTATTAAATAAATAAAGGAAAGAGGGGGAGTACCTAGTTACACTGGAACAACTTGGAATCGTCTTCAAAACGTTTTAGGGTTTTGACCATTTTCAGATTTGAAATTACTCAAAATTGGATGATTTTTTGGGAAAATCAATGGTGGGACGGGGTTAAGGGGTTGAAGGAGGTTAACCGGTGAAATTTTGGGGTCGATTGGTGGAGCTCCGCCGCCGGTGGGCGATTTCCGATCCGCGGAGGATGGTGGTTCTGGGCGGTTAGGGTTTGGGTCTTTAGAGAGAAGNGGGGGGGGTTGGACAGTTAAATACTTATTAGGTGGTTAGTTCCGGACCGTTGGATCAAAATGATCCAACGGCTGAGGTGAATGGAAGGCTAAACGGCGCCGTTTGGGTGGTCTGGGTTGGCCGGGTCTGAGTCCATTTGGGCTGGGTATTTAAGTGGGTTGTAGAGAAATGATTTGGGCCTGGGCAGGCTTAGCCCAGGTCCTGTTTTACTATTTGTATAGTTAATTAATTAATTCCAATTAAGTTTAAACTTTACAAAAATGTAATAATTAACTTTAACTTAATTTTTGTCTAATTTATACACTGATTAATCAATTAATTAAGAGTAAAATATTTAATTTGATACTCGTAATCATCTAGAAATAAATTCCAAAAAATGATTAAATCAAACGATTAATCGCTAAATCTACATTATTTCAAATAGTCATCACTTTTGTTATTTAATTCAATCAATTATAAATTCGTAATTCCTTGATAATAATGATGCACTCAATTATGCAACTTTAAATTATTTAATAATTTTAAGAGACGAATTGTGATTATGCAATGGAAAACAATTCACAAATAACACTAAAGTTCAACAAAATTTATAAAATTAATTTATTTTATTGAATTTTGTAGGAGTATATGGTGGGTGAAAAATCACGTGCTCACAATCACTTCTTAGAAATGGATGCAATGCATCAATTAATGGAGTCTGATTCAGAACATATATTGTTTTCTGCATCACAAATGCTAAAATCAGGAGATGAACACAATGCATTTCAATTTTTTTTTTATAGCATAAATACAATGTTCAGAACAAAAGATTTCTGAATTTTAAGTTATGATTCTACTTATTGCTACAAATAAGCCCTGCCTAAATGGCTAATAATTTAGTTCAAATAATCCAGAACCAACCAAGAACAGAGCCAGCCATTAATCCCATCCCTAATGAAACAGCCATAACAATTGCAGCTATTTCAGCTTCAGAAGTTGGAACTGACTTAGGAGCAAGAATCATGATGACACTTGTCAAGTATCCATTGGTCAGCCCGAGCATCGACGTTAAAAAAACGATCGGTACTTCATTTTTTAGCCACTTAGGACCATGTAGACAAGCAGTAAAGAGAGGATAGAAAATTAGCCTAGCAATACAAAACCAAGTAGCTTTTCCAATGCTTTTGAGAACATATACTGCAGTAAAAGATTTCCCAGCGAAATCCGACATGTTGTATACTGTAATCAGCAAAATGGGATACCAATCTTTGAGCAACTTTGATTCAAGATTTTCTGCCAAGAACCCTGGAAAAATGGACAAAGTAACGGTATAAATCGCGAAAATACCAAATGCTGGCCATCTTATACTTCTTGCCATATCCTGGAATTTATGTCTTGAGCATGGCAAGCAATTATCTTGAACAAGTGTGTAATGTTGCTGCATTACTGGCAGCTTATATAACATGTTGCAGCAGATAATGCAACCTATCAAAATTATTGTGCCGATTATGAAATACAAATGAGCACTTGTCTTGAGACCTTGTGGAGTATGTGGGAGTGACACCTTTGTTATAATCCTTAATATGGAAATTAAAACACCTGTTGGCATTTGGACAAAAAATACATTGATTAAGCAAAATAATCAAGTTCAAGATACAAAAAGAAAAGGAAAAAGGTCCAAAATTTACTCCTTTATTATACAAAATATCATAATTTTACCGTCTGTTATACTTGGTGATCATTTATATCCTTGCCGCTAACAAATTGTGGGGCTCTAGTGTGGACCAGATGTCAAAATATTTCGGGAAAAAGGTCCAAATTTATCCCTTTTTTTTTTTACTATGATTTAAAATTATCCTCCATTATACTTCAGGTTGGAACTCTATTCGGATCAAGCGCAAAAATGTACTAAATTTACTCCTCTAATACGAAAAATCTTAATATTATCATCTATTATAGTTTAGGGTCATTCATATCCTTGCTCCTAGAAAATTATTTCATATATTTTCTAGATATAACGGGATTCCAACGTGGATGAGGTGGATTTCACATGTCAAAATACTAAAAGGTCCAAATATCCCTCGTATTCTAACTATGGTGGAAAATACCCTCCATGTTACTTCAGGTTGGAGCTCCGCTAGGGTCTAGCGCAAATACGAGACAATTTACTCATGGCAAGAATATGAATAAATTCAAAGCATAATAGTAAAGAAAACCAGGATATTTCATAAAGCGGAGGTGTAATTTTACCCTTTTCCTAGAGCAAAAAAGCAAATTCAAGATTTAAGCTTGAGCTATAATTTGTGCAAATTGTGTCATATATATTTCCTAGGCTTCAACATAGACAAGGTGGATTTCACATGTCAAAAGACTTTGTGAAAAAAGTTCAAATTTACCCCTCCTAGCTTCTTTTGACAATAGTTTAAAATGACCCTCTGTTATACTTTAGGTTAGATCTCTATTAGGATCAAGCACAAATACGAAACGATTTGCTAGTGACAATGATATGAATGGCTTCAAAGTATAGCAGAAGATACGTTCAAGATATTCCATAAAGTAGACCCTTTTCACAAATGAAAATGTCAAATTCAAGATTTAAACTTGAGCTAATATGTCCATTTTTGTAATGAATTTCATAGGCCTTGTACCTGAGGAAGCAGTTCCAGCAAAAATTGCCTGCATGTATTGTTTCGGTAGCTTACCAGCAGAACCAACCAAGCTTCCTCCTATTAAACCATCAGCTAAACCACATATAACAACTGATGCAACAGTTACAAAATAGGCTGCATTTGATTCCAAACTTGTACCATTTTGGTGCCAATTAGTCCAGTCTATAATTGGAGTCACCATTAAAGAAAGAACAAACATAGAAAACCCAAGATTCAATCTCAATCTAAGGCTCATTCTTTGGTTCCATTTGGTCCAACTCAACATCAAAACAAGAATCAAGACAGAGGAAGTCATATATGCAACAGAGAAAACCTTTTCAACATGTTTGGTTGGATAAAGATAGCCAAAATAATCAACTGCTGTAATGAAGGCATTCCAAGGCAGCAAATTGCCTGCACCAAGCAAGAAATGGATTATGTATGCAATTTTGTAAGTGTCTCTTGGCTCATTTTCATCCCTTATAAAAGATCCTCCCTTCTTCATTCTCTCTATTCCCTTGAGATTTTGCACCATATTTGATTCCACAGCTTGTGGAAAATGATCATGGTCCAGCATTTTATAAGTAGGCAACTAGCTAGACAAGTATCTAGTGACTTATCAATATGAAAGTACTTATGTGTTGCTCGGATACGAGTGCGGGTATCTAGCACGAGTCTGGATCTAGAGGTTGTATTCGTCATCTCATAAAATTTTGGATTGGGGGTGCGAATGGCCACATTTCTTGTTGAAAAATAACTAATAATTTTAATCTAATTTAACGCGATTTTAGTTTATTAATTAAGTTGAATGATCAATCATTGTTGTTGTCTTTAAATAGTCATGGTTTATTAGTTATTACTCCCACCAGTCTATAATAAGTGACATTTTGGCCTTTCACACGCACCTTGAGAAAATACTAACTCCTATAGGAAAATAGGTATTTTGACTAAATTATCCTTAATTAAAACTTGCATATTGTTAACTTGACACGTTGGATATATAAATAAGGGCAATTTTTTTAAAAATAAAGTTAATTCCTTCTTGATTATGTAAAATGATACTTATTTTGGACCAAAGTAAAGACGCCAAAAAGTTAGTATTTATTATGGACCAGAGGAAGTATTGAACATTATTGACAAATTTTGGGGTACAACTTGTATATTTGAAGAATGTGACACGAGTACGATAACATTTTTTAAGAATCCGAGCATTATATAAAAGTATTGTGTGCAAAAGAAGAATTAGGCATAACCATATATTTTCACCTTTATGTCTTGTGAAAGGATGGTATTTTCAAGATTTCAAAATGCCAATTTGGTAAAGGTCATTGGTTATGCAGCTTAGCTTAAGTACTATCACAGAAACTTAGCTTCTTTATAGCCTATAGGGTACTGATCCCAACTTTGAGTTGACAAGGGTGCAAGCTGAACCATTCTGCTATAAGTTGAAGATTCCACTTAATTGGCATGGATTTGACTGATAAGGTTGAATTTTAGAATATGAAAGATGTCTTATTGTAACAGAATTATACCTTTGTGGGGACTAAAATGGATGGGTCCTATAATTTGAACAACATTTTCCCAAATTAAAAGGATACTGCTGCACATGCTACCATTGTTGGATTGAATGATTTCAATATGGATGGATAATTTTCGTCCGAGGCGGATTCAACATTTAAATTTGATTGATTATGGTACATGTCGAAAGTGTTAGTTGAACATGTTACTTAGTTGCTACATCCAGTACTATTGCTCAGGGGCTGACGTACCATTGAAACTCATAACTTTCAACGCGCAACATAAATTTATGTGTAAGAATTTATTAAAATTATAATAAATAGTAGACATTGAACCCATAATTTTAAAAATATAATATGTTTAATTCTAAAAACCTTAAAGATTGAACTCACAGAGTTTAAATCCTGGACCTGCCTCTGTTACCGTCTTTCACGGGTGATACCAAGTTATTTGTCTTATCTTCGACATCACCAATGTTGGTATACTATAGACAGTTTGTTGTTGCAAGTTACTCATATGATAATGTAAAAAAAAAAGAAATTTATAGGCATAATCAGTGTATATAGAAGTTAAACTCAAAATGAAGACTACTCTAATAATGTCTGTCTGGCCTTTTCTAACTAAGTTTTCTTTTCTATTATCGAAGAATGTCACATTGGTCCTTCTTACAAAGTAAAACTGGATAAGTTGCAGCTGCTACACACCTCACGTACAAGTTACGCGCTCATCAATGGCGCTTATTGTAGATTAAATCTTGATAGTCATAAAACATTTGAACTTAAAATCACTAAAGGTTATGGTAGAAAGGTTAGTATTATTCTTCCATCTTTAATTAGATATTTCGGATTCGAATCTTAGTTATGGAGTTATATTTGGTAGGGAGCGTTTTATCCATCAAAATGAGACTTCTCACCGTGAATCTGAATTAGTCAGGCCCCAAGAAATTACCAAACACCGAGTGAAAAATGAAAAAAAAAAGGGAACGTAAAAATTTAAGTGGTGTTCAACCAGCTCTCCCAAAAGTTTGATGAAATGCCGGTCTCAAACAATTGAAAATTACATATACTTTATCATATCAGAGAGAATGACCAATATATAGTAGGAGATTTCCCATTATGGAGGATAAAAAATCATTGTACTCTCTCTTTCAAAATGAATGGACTTGGAAATTGTCCAGAAAGTCTGTTGATCAAGTTTAAGTTGTGTATATAGTAGTATCATTTTATATACAGAAAGTTAACTTTAGCGTGTGGGGAGGACACTGTTAGGTTTTAGTTTTAATGATGCTTTTGGGATAGAGACTCAAGGAAAGCATTCAAGATCGAAGTAATCAAAAGGAACGAATCAATCAAAGGCAAGGAAATCAATCCGATATTGATTGAAGCGGAAAAGAAGTATCGAAGATCTTGCAAGATGATCAATCAAGTTGTTATTACTGGAAGGACCAAAAATCAAGAAGAAAATCCAGCGGTATCAAGACCTGTAGAAGGAAAGCTATTAAAGTCCTCTCATCAAAGAAAATCAACGACAAATAACCTTATTCTTGGAAAGAATCAATTTATTTCCAAGGATCAAATCTCTTGGGTTGGCAAATCTCTTCAGCAACGGCCTCCTACAAAGTATTTATACACATCCTTAAGCCTTAGAGAAACATACTTTGATCGAACCAAATACCCTCTCTTTGTTCTACTGCAAACAAACATTATAGCTCTACTAGATCTGATGTGTAACAAGTTAAAGAAGAAAGAGAGAAAAATACTAGCGAGGCATTGTATCAAAGAGAAACGAGTGACATAGAAACTGAGCCATTGGTGTAAACCACACCATTCGCTTTGTACTCCAGAAACTCATTCACTGAAAGAGAACTCCCTTGCAACCCAAGAGACTGGACTAGGATTCACATTGAATTCGAACTAGTATAAAATTTTCGATGTCTTTAATTCCTGCGCTTTATTTCTGCATCTTAAATTCTGCTCTTCTTATTATCTCATTATTACATCTAGTCGACTAATTAGAAAACTAGTCAACTTATAGCGATTAAAATATAAAAATAAACAACCCCCCTCCCCCCCTCCTCCTGTACTTTCAATTGGTATCAGATCAAGGCTCACACTTTTTCAGGCAAACCAAGTTATTGTCGGAGCACTCTTTCAGGAAGGAACATCGCAAGTGAGGCCACCATACTTCAATGGACAACATTTCTCTCACTGGGAAGTGCGTATGAAAATATATGCAAAGTCTTATGATGTTAAGATTTGTAGAGTTATCAAAAAAGGAAATTACCTACTGCTGGCTGCTGCTCAACCTCCCGCTGATCTTGAAGATATAGATGAATATACTGATGAACAAATGGCGCTTGTGCAAGTTAATGCTAAAGCAAGGAATCTGCTTTATAATGCTATAAGTGGTGAGGAATATGAGAAAATCTCCAGTTGTGATACAACCAAAGAGATGTGGGATAAACTTGAAGTCACTTATGAAGGAACCAGTAAAGTGAAAGAAACTAATATCAACATGTTGGTCCATGACTACAAACTTTTCTAGATGAAAGAAAGAGAATCTATTGAATAAATGTTTGCCAGATTTAGCAAAACCATCAGTGATCTAAAAGCTTTTGGCAAACCCTACTCAAGTGGTGATCAAGTTAGGATAAGTCTGAGAAGTCTGCCCACTATTTTGCAGACAAAGGTAGTTACACTTGAGTCAAAGGTATTGAACAAATTATTATATGATGAACTTCGAGGAGAACTTATAGCTTTCGAGAAAACTCATATCAAGAAAACAAATCAAGAAGAGAAGAATAAAATAGTTGCTTTCAAGGCTACAACTGAAAGGACAGACAATGACATTGATGACGACCCTGAATCTCTTCAAGAATAAATTTCCATGGTATCAAGGAACATGGATGGTTTAATGAGGAGATACAGGAATAACAAAAGAGGCAGAATACCACCCAGGTGAACTAGGAAATATAATGAACAAGACAAAAATGATGGCAAATGCTATGAATATGGAAGATTTGGACATGTTCAAGATGAATGTCCTGAGCTTAAAAGAAAGGTCTCCAGAGAATTTAACAAGAACAAATCATTAGGAAGCTGCAGTGATGAAGACAATTCAGAACACGAAGAAATAGCGAATCTATGCTTCATGACAATTTTGGAAAACTACATGAACAAGCTCTCAGGGTGCTGGACAGAGGAGGACATCTCAGATGATGGCACGAGGTGAAACAAGAGAGGTAAGACCTTATAACTGTGAAAGATGTAATGAATTGCAGGATATTCTTGACCTTACTTTGAAAGAGTCTCAAAAGATGATGAATGAAATAAAGAGACTCAACAGAGAAATAAAAGACTGGAAACTCAAGCTTGAAGTATGAGAAATTGAAAAAGAAGTACTTCAAGATGAATTTGAGGAATTGCAAATGCAACTTAATGGCATGCACAAATCCACCAGTCATAGTTCTGTAAAGTCGAACCAGGCAACTTACAAGTCAACTGGAGAAGGATCAGCCAGGACAGAGTCCACTATTACTAACACAAATGGGAGATCCAAAAATGAATCAAGTCATACGAGTCACTACTGTAATAAAAGTGGACATGAATATTCTTTTTGTCGATTTGGTATGTTAAATTTCTCAGGATGGATTTGGAAACCCAAAAATAATCCTGAATCTAGTAATACTAATCAACAAGGATCCAAGCAAGCTTGGGTACCTATGATGTGTGGCTAGAATTCGTGATTTTAAGCATTATTTACCTCGCATTTTATGTACTT
>MDKI01039575.1:0-14553 GCA_005239505.1 Nicotiana paniculata | reverse complement strand
AACTGAGGGTTCGAAACCCCAAACTATTTGATATTTGATGTTAATTAAGGTGACACACTTGCCTCAAAACCGGAAGGTACTGACTGAGTGAGGGTTGGAGCCTGGTTTTGAGACAGTTATGAGGTCGGACTGCACACCGCAGCGATCCTGAAATCATGCCTTCGTTGGCTTGATATAGCGCTTGGGCTTAAAGGAGCCCCTACGAAGTCTATACACCCCCAGTGAGCGCACAGATATTGAGGGATGGATTTCCCTGGGCATGGATTTGTCCAAGTATTCTGTTCCGGAGATGGATTTCTCCATGGTTATCATGTTCCGGAGATGGATTTATCCGTGGGGGCTGGATTGGCCTTTTTCCTCAGTACTTGGTGACTGTGTCACTTGTGATCATGTAATATCCGGGATGGACTTCCCTGGGCCTGAAGGTCGTATTCTAGTACTGAGTGGACCACCGTATGAGAGCTTGATTAATGAGTACACATCATTCATGGATCTATATGAATTCATGCTAGTATGTAGATTTACAGACATATCTTGATACATCGTGTTTATTTCCTGATATATTACTGCTATGTCCAATTTATGTATTGTTGTTTGAATTATCGGAGGTCTAGTCCGTCACTACCTCTCAGCCCGTAGTTTGGTTTCATTACTACTGAGTTGGTGTACTCACGTTACCCCCTGCACCTTGTGTGCAGATACAGGTACAACGGAATTTAGCTCGGGTCAGAGAGTACAACAGTTTCATCAGAGTTGACGAGGTAGCAGCTGGCGACCGTGATCTCGTCTTCTCTTTCCTTTCTACCTGTCGTATTTATTTTCAGACTATGTTAGTTATTTATTTTGATTGTATTAAGTATTAGCAGCTCATGGTTGTGTGACACTGGATCCGGGATTAGTAGGATTTGGTCTTTTGAATTTCATAAACTGGTTTTCCCAAAAATATTGGATTTATTATTATCATTATTGATTTCGGAATTTGTTAAAAGGGGCATTTTATGGGAAATTGTATTTAGTTAGATAAAATGGGTGGCTTTCCTGATTCCACGACAGGCGCCATCACGACTCCGAAAATGGATCGTGACACGCACTCGGGATGATGCGAACGCAGAGAGTAATTGGGGCCTGGGCAGATTAGTTTATAGGCGAAATTTGTGGCCATTTCTTCATTTCTTCCTTGATTTGGTCAATTTTGGAGGAGCTTCAAGAGAGGATTTCTTCATGCAATGTCTAGGTAAGTAAATTCCTTCCATTTTTAAGTTAAATACAAGATTATATGCATGGATTAGGCATGGAAATTGATTGGAAATTTGGAGAATCTTAAAGAAACCTAGAAAAATAGAAATTCGATTTTTAGCCACGAATTGAGCATGAATATTTGAGTAAATTGTATATTTGAGTTAGTAAGTCTATGGGTAGAATATATCTTCGAGAAATTTCGGACTCCGGGCGCGTGGGCCCGAGGGCGTTTTGGTCATTTCACTAAGCGGGGTTGGGAAATTGTATAATTTGGAATTGTTGTAAATATTAGACTATATTTTCATTGGTTTGCTGTTATTTGGATAGTTTTGGGGAGATGTGGGTCCGTTGGAGTCATCGGAAGGGCCTGGAGGCCGGTTATGGAATTTCGGAGCGAGGTAAGTCTCCTTTCTAACTTTGTGAGGGGGAATTGTCCCCCTAGGTGAACTAATTAAGTATGTGTTACTATCTATGGGGGCTATGTACGCACGATGTGACGGGAGTCTGTGCGTAGCTGCTATTATGCCATGTCCGGGTAGCCTAGGACCCACTAGCATGCCTTGCCTGCTGTACCTGTGACCTTGTCTGTAATATTAGACTGCTAATATAATCAAAACTGTAATCGAATGTCTAAGGAAGATTAGAGTTTATTTTCTTAATCATCTAAAAAGAGAATTGATTTTCCTTCGTGGGCAATTGTATTTCCGGATAATGTTGTATTATTAAACATTATAAAAGCTTGGCAAGTGAATTTCGAAAAAGGATTTAAATACTATTTTGTGATTTTTAAAGGAGAAATCGGTCATTTACTTGAGTGTATGTGTTCCCGACGTATTCAGGGTGGATTTCTGATTGAGCATGTCTGCATGTGACCGCTTCGTAATTTACATTCCGCGAGCGAAGTGTTATTTCCCCCACTCCATTGGGAGCAGGTCGTACACCATGGCAGATTTAGAATGCACTTTAGGTACAGGCCGTTCGATACAGCAGTGCATAGACATGATTATTACATTGAGAGGTGCCCTTACGGGACGGGCCGTTCGATCCTCGGCAGTGCACATAGATGATTATTATATTGAGAGATGCACTTTTGGTACGGGCCATTCGATCCTCGGAAGTGCTAGACATGAGTATTTTATTGAGAGGTGAACTTTTGGTACGGGCCGTTCGATCCTCGTCAGTGCACAAAGTTGATTATTATGACGGCTCAGGCTGGTTGTCCTTATCCCGTATGCGCATGCTAAATTGTTAAATATTTTTCATGTATTTTAAAAAGTGACAAGGTTACTTGGGGGAAAACAAAGAGGAAATTATTTATATAAAATATTCGGGGGAAAATGAGGAAGTGGTAGCTGTTTGTTTATTTCCAGTATTTATTTGGATTGTAGTGCCTTATATATATTATTACTTTAATACCTTTACATGACTACCGTGTTCATTATATGATGTTAATTAATTTTCTGGCCCTTAGTGAGTGTCTAATTCGACCTCTCTTCACTACCTCTCCAAGGTTAGACGGGCGACTTAGTGAGTACACGTTTTTTTACTCATGCTACACTTGCTGTGCATTTTTATTGCACAGGTACTTTCATAGCAATGTGGAGGATTCGGAAACTTAGGCGAGCTGCATCATCCGAAGGCGATCCGCAGCTGACAGAGCCTCCCTCGTTCTGTATTTGTTTTCATTTTTGAATTCCCTAGTCCAATTTGTATTTCGGACACGCTTTGTGATGATTGTATAAATTCTTAGAAATTGCTCATGTACTTGTGACACCGGTTCTGGGATGTGTTGGGATATATTTGTTAAAGGGTAATATTTAAACCATTGTTTTACCTAACAGAATTTTATTTAGTTAATATGAAATAAAGTGAAAGGAAATGATTTTTCATAAATATTAAACAAGAATTTATTTTGACCTATTAATGATTGGCTTGCCTAACAATGGTGTCCAACGCCATCACGACCTTAGGGATTTTGGGTCGTGACAGGTTTAGACATAGTAGTTTGCTTTATTCTTTATGGAATAAATTTTTATTTAATTTATTTATTTCAATAAAGTACTATTTTAAAGAGATCATTTGTTACATGTGTGTCCTTTTAGTTATGTAGTAGACAATTTAGTGTATAAAGTCTTAGCTCCTGCACAGAAGATTAAATTGTTGGTTCTCATAATTAATAAACTATGTTCACAATCAAAAATATTGTTGGACAAAATATCTTGATGAATGTAGCACAAGATTATAGTATAATTTGTCTTGATTATGGGAGTGGTTTTACTCCGACTTCTTGTGCTAGTATACTCAATGTATATTGAACGGACCAAGTAGAGAAAATATGTTTTTGTACTGAATATATAAAATATTTTCTCTAATTCATTAAATGATCTTATACTCCTAATCTTGATATAATTATTATGATCAATGTAATTTGTTTATTGTTTTGATTTATCAAAAGGTATGACTCTATTCAGAGTTAGTATATGCCTAATAGATTGGACAATAATGAATAACATTTGTGAATAAAAATTAGTTGATAGAATCCATGACTCGGTTTTGAGTTTGATGATACCCCTTTATGTAAGCTTATAAGTTTTAATGTGAAAACCCGTGTGATGACCCAAAGGGTCATTTTAAAAAAAATTTAGACTCCACTCTAGGCTTATTAGCCACAAAAAGACTAATTTTAATTACCTCGATTTGCATGCGCTGTCCTGGCATGAAACCGAAAAGCTTTTATCTGAAAATATGAGAAAATAGTATTTTTAGAGTTAAAATTTAGTTTTAGTTGACTTTGGTCAACATTTTTAGTAAATGGAACCGGATTTGTGTTCTGACGATCCCGGGAGGTCCGCAGTAAAATATGGGACTTGGGTGTATGCCCAGAATTAAATTCTGAGGTCCCTAACCTTAGAAAACAATTTTTGAAGAAAATTATTGTGCTGGTTTTTAAAGGAAATAAAGAAATGAATTAATGTTTGAACTCGTTGGTATCGGGCCTGTATTTTTGGTTCCGGAGCCCGGTACAAGTTTGTTATGATATTTAAGTCCTATTTGTGAAGTTTGGTGAGAATCGGAATTGATTTGACGTGATTTGGACGTTCGGTTGAAAAGTTAGAAAATTTGAGTGTTCTTGAGAAAATCATGAGTTTTGAGGTTAAATCCATAGTTTTTGATGTTATTTTGATGATTTTATCGTACGAGCAAGTCCATATGATGTTTTTAGACTTGCGTGCATGTTTGGTTTGGAGCCCCGGGTGCCTTTGTTTTTTATGCTTCATCGTCGCTTCTTCAAGAATAATTGATACCACATTAAGAAAATGCGCTCCAAATTCAGTTTTTATTGAACCATTATATCTTTATCGTAATTATGGAGCCATAGGTAAAAGAATCATTGAATTTGGACATCGTATAAGAAAGTTATGCTCATTTCCGTGTCGGGAAAAATTATTGGTTTTTGGTGTGCCCAGATGTCGCAAATGCGACATATATATTGCAAATGCGAAGTATGCCTAGGATACCATATGTTGAATATGCTACATATATATATCGCAAATGCGAAGTATGCCTAGGGTGCCCAGAAGTCGCAAATGCAAACTCCGGATCGCAAATGCGACATCTGCAACCTATTAAGTGAGATTTTAGACGGGATTTCACAAATTTTTCAATTTTCTCAAACCCTAAACCTCCATAAATGATTTTCCAAAGACCCAAACTTATCCAAATCATTCGTAAGTCATCTCTAACCAAGTCCTTTTAATCCTTAACAACTTTTAACAAGATTTCAACCAAAAATCTAGAGTTTTCATGGTAAAAATTGAATTTTTGGGTAGACCTTAGGAATTTCAAAATTTGGGGATTTAGACCTCAAATTGAGGTCGGATTCCAAAACCAATCGGGGGATATTGGATAAACAGGTTAAGGTATGAACCTCGAGTTTAGACCAAGAAGGTTCAGGGTCGATTTTTGTATTTTGATAAGAAAACATAGGAAAGCCATAGTTTTTCCATAAAGTTGATTCTTTTAAGCTATAATTGACGAAATTTAACCAATTGTGATTAGATTCGAGCGGGTTAGAGGCAAATTCTAAAGGAAAAGTTGTGCTAGAGCAGTGAGTTGCTTGTGAAATTGAGGTAAGTGCTTTGTTTAACCTTGACTTGAGGGAATATGAATCCCCAACTTGATTGCTATGTGGATTTCCATGTGTTTGGTGTATAGGTGAGGTGACAAGTACCTATGCACTACCAAATTATCTGCTTAACATGATCCCTTCCTCGTTTCCAACTATTTGCTTCCTGGCTTAATTTTTTTATGATCATTGATGGTTATATGTCTATTTGGATTCATTAACTTATTGTTAAGTATTGTTTCAAGTATTTTGGAAGTGTTGGTTGTTCTATGGGTTTTGTTATGATTTATAAAGATTGAGCTGGTTGTCAGTGTTACATTATACATTTCGGTTGGTTTCGCTGTATAGTGATAATTGGTGAAGTTTCTGAATAGTACAATTTCCTATTTATGATAATTGAGATTTAAGTATTGTGAAAGACTTGGAATCTGATTTGTGAAACTTTATTATAAATAAAGAGATGAAATGTGATTTTTCTGGTGGGAGCGGGTTGCACGCCGCAACAAGGAGTAATAAGGGTGGACAAGTGGGATCGGGTTGCACGCCGCAACAGGAGAAATAAGGGTGATATATATATAGGGAGGAGAAATAAGGATGGACATGTGGGATCGGGTTGCACGCCGCAATAAGGAGCAATAAGAGAGAATATTCATGTTTTACTATTTATAAAATAAAGGCTGGAACACTCATTGTTTTATAGTCATTATATCATATTCTGCTCATACTGTTATTTAAAGTGAAACTTGTTCTGTTTACAATTGTTGAGAGATAAATATTATGAAAGGCTTTGACTTGAATTGTGAAAATATTTCTATAAATAAAGAGATGTGATTGTCTGGTGGGAGCGAGTTGCATACCGCAACAAGGAGTGATAAGGGTGGACAGGTGGGATCGGGTTGCACGCCGCAACAGGAGAAATACGGGTTATTTATATAGGGAGGAGCAATAAGTGTGGACAGGTGAGAGCGGGTTGCGCGCCACAACAAGGAACAATAAGGGAGGACATTTATATTTTACTGATTTTTTAAACACAAGGATTTGAAACTGTTTATCATATTATGTACTTAAGGTTGTTTCAAAGTGGAATTTGGAAATTTGGAAGCTTATGTGAGAATTTGTTATTACTGAGACCTAGAAAAGGTGGCTGAGTTATTTCATTCATTTCTACAAATTATTGTTTTGTTTAGTTTAGAATTTCCTTCTTGCTTTATTATATATTGTTCACATGTTATATTGTTAATGCCCCGCTGTAGCCTCGTCACTACTTCGTCGAGGTTAGGCTCGGCACTTACTCAGTACATGGGGTCGGTTGTACTGATACTACACTCTGCACTTCTTGTGCAGATCCAGGTACCGACTAGAGTTAGGAGATAGTAGTTGCTGACATTATCAATACAGAGACACGAGGTAGATATGCTGGCGTCCGCAGATTCCTGGAGTCTTATCTTTACTTTATATATACACTGTTTTATTTCATTCAAAATAGAGATACATTTTTTAGCCCATTATTTGTAGCATTCTTAGTAGTTCGTGAATTGCGACACCAGACCCTGGGTATTTTTATGAATATATATTTAGTTCATGGTTCGGCTTATTTATTCAGTTTTTATTATTACTCATGAAGTTATTTATTGGGAAATAGTAGATTCGGTTTATTTTTAAGTTGTTCTATTATGAATAAGTAGACTTTAAGAGAAAATAATTAAATGAGTTCTAACATTGGCTTGCCTAGAAAGTGTGGTGTTAGGCGCCATCACGATCCCGTGGGTTGGGAATTTGGGTCGTGACAAGTTGGTATTAGAGATCTAGGTTGCCTAGGTTTCACAATTCACGAACAAGCTTAATAGAGTCTGAAGGATCGGTACGGAGACATCTGTCCTTATCTCTCAGAGGCTATAAAATTAGGAACAATTTCACTTATATTCTACTCCATCGTGCGAATTTACTATATCACTGATGATTGAAATCGTCTATTCTTGTTCCCTCACAAATCTCGACAACACGCAATGCGTACACAACCAGACAAGAAATGGATCCCCAATGATAGCTACAAATAGGGTAAGAGGCAGAGGCAGAGCTCAGTAGAGCTTGAACATCAACACCTATTGTAGAGCCTCAAGTATATCAAGAAGCGGAGGTCCTAGCTCAGTCGGTACATGTTGTACCAGTTCAGATTCTAGAAGGAATCATGGCTACTCTAGTGTTGCAAGATGCACTAGTACGGTTATTGAGGTTGGACAATCTTGCCAAGCTATTTTCACTACATTTTAGTGGTACATCTTTTGAGGACCCACATGATTTTCTTGACCACTGCTATGAAGTATTGCAGAACATGGGGATAAGTTGAAAGCAACGGGGTTGATTTATATGAGCTGTTAAGTTTATCATTGTGGATTATCATACATTGACCTGTGAATTCGTGCCAAGTGAGGAAGTCCACAGTCAAGGAATAGATTTCGGGATCATGTGTTATATCGGTGTTGGCCTAGAAAGTATAAGGCCTGAGATTTTGCAAGAGATAAAGTTGGGAATTGCGGTATGTTTGCCTCCTTAATAACCCTATACCTCAGTACCAAAGGAGTTATATAAACAACTTTAAATCTACAGAAGGTCTACTCAGCGTGGAAGTCACGATTGTGGATTTTGGGGTGCTCCAGAGGGACTACAATGGTTGACGAGCTTCTAGATTATATGGTTCGTTCCAAGATTTATCTGTATATAGCTCTACTTTTATGATCATTGTGTGTCAATAGGGATGAGAGTTACCCCAAAAGAACACTGAAGAGTATATGAATAAATGGGGTAGCTCAGCAGTGTTGGTCAACATAGTAAAAGAAGAAATTGGCCGCCGGTGTTTGTCGTAAGCCTACGAAAAGGGCGACCAGCCATTGCAACGCCAACTACTTGACTCGGTTCTCATAAATGCTTTCGAAATAGTTTGTTTCTCAGACCCTCCATAATGCGTGGCACATAGGGTTTTGTGACGACCCAAAGGGTCATCACCTATTTTCTTACCCATTTCGTGCTTCCGAGGCCTTGGAAACCTCATTTAAGGTTGCCTCGATTTGCATACGCAGTCCGGGCGCGTAGCCGGAAATCTTAAATATGAAATTTTGTGAAAAATGCAAAGTTTTGATATTAAAATGAATAAATTTGACTTCGGTCAACATTTTGGGTAAACAGACCCGGACCAGTGATTTGAGAGTCCCGGAGGGTCCGTAGGAAAATATGGGACTTGGTCATATACCCGGAATCAAATTCCGAGCGAGAAATGAATTTTTGAGTAAAATTGTTTTCTGAAAATATTTAAGGAGATTGAAAATAAAATCTGATAAGAAAGTGATGGTATCGACTCGTATTTTGGTTCCGGAGCCCGGTACAGGTCTTATATATGGTTTAAGTCCTTTATGTAAAGTTTGGTTGAAAACGGATCTCGTTTGACGTGTTTCGGACTTAAAATGGAAAATTTGTCGTTTTATAAAATTTGATAGAATTCATGGATTTTGAGGCTTAATTCGATGTATATGATGTTGTTTTGGCGATTTGATCACACAGATAAGTTCATAGGATTTTTTGAGGTAGTGAGTATATTTGGTTTGGAGCTCCGAGGGCTCGGGTGAGTTTTGGATAGGCCATGGACTTCATTTTTGACTTGAGAACTGCTGGTGTGACTTATCTGCAGGCTTCGCATTTGCGAAAGCCAGCATCGCAAATGCGAGCTACTCATCCCAAATGCAAAGGTTGGTATGGGCAGGCCTGATAAAAAATGCAACCATGATGTTCACAAATGCGAAGTTCCCCCCCCCCCTCTTCTGCTCAGTTGTCGCAAATGCTTCGCAACTACCATGTCAGGGGTGTTCGCAATTGCGAATCTCTGTTCGCATTTGCGATGCCAACCAGTAGCCAGCACTGTACAAAATCGAATTTTTACTTCATATTCCATATTTTCTCAAACTCAACACTCTTAGGCGATTTTTCCAAGAACAAGACTCCTTCCAAATCAATTGTAAGTTGGTTTTTACTCAATTCTTTCAATCATTAACATCATTTAACATGTTTTCAACTTAAAATCAAAGATTTCCTTGGGTGAACTAAGGTGATTTGGGTAGAACTTAGGTTTTTCAAAAATTGGGGTTTGAGTGGGTGAATAACCTTGGATTTGAGAGATTTTTATATGGCTAGACTCGTGAGAGTACGAGGGTTATGAGGGGCATTTTGGTCAATTACCTAATTTTGCGCTGTAACTTTGAATTAAATAGTAGAATCAGTTGCTTGAGATGGTATTTACGATATGAAATTGATTTGAATAGATTTGGGCCATTTGGAGTCGGGTACTCGTGGCAAACGTGTAGTTTCGAGTTGATTTTGAACTGGTTCGAGGTAAGTGGCTTGTATAACCTTGTGTGGGGGACCTTTCCCCTAGGATGTGATAATTGGTAATTGAATGCCTTGTACGTGAGGTGACGAGTGCGTACTTGTGCTAATTGTTGAAAATCCGGTTTTTACTTTAAATACTTCGACTGAGTTTCTTCTTACCTGTTTTATTCTACTTGCAATTATAGCCTATGTTAGTTTAGAAAAGCATGCCTAATTGACTTGAATTAACTACTTGCTTAAGTTTCTTTGATTGTACTAAGTGAAGGGTGTTAGGCTAGAACTACTTGTTGCCTTGTATTTTTCTTTGCACTCTATTCCGAATATCTTCTTGTTGTGGCTGCGTATTTACATTGGGACTACGGATGTGGGATTCCGATAGCTCCCCCCCCTGTTTGTTTACTTTGGGACTGCGGGTTAGATTCCCGATAGATCCCCCTGCACATTTACTTTGGGACTGCGGGTTAGATTCCCGATAGATCCCCCTGCACATTTACTTTGGGACTGCGGGATAGATTCCCGATAGATCCCCTACATATTTACTTTGGGACTGCAGGTTCGATTCCCAATAGATCCCCCTGCACATTGATAAAAGGACTACGGGACGGTATCTCGGGAGATCCTTCGGATATACTTATGATGGACTACGGGACGGTATCTCGGGAGATCCACTGGACAGTTAAGAGAGGGACTACAGGACGGTATCCTAGGAGATCCTCATTCTTACCATTGTTATTGAGTTGTTCATATTCTGTGTTTACTCTGTTCTTGTGTTTGTCATTCTCCTTGTTGAACTGTCTTATTTCACTGATGTATTCATTATTACTGTCTGTTTTCATACTGTAAATCCCTATTATATTGTTTGACCTCAGTAAGGCCCTGACCTTCCTCGTCACTACCCGACCGAGGTTAGGCTTGGCACTTACGTGTACTCATGCCCTTTCCTGCACATGTTTTTCATGTGCAGATCTAGGTACCTCCACTCAGGCGCACTATCTCCGAGGTTGAGAGATCTAGCAGAGACTTAAAGGTACATCTGCCGCGTACGCAGACCATGAGTCTCTATCTTATTCTAGCTTTAGTGGAAAGCTTTTCCTTCCTTTCAGTTGTTTAGACATTCTGGAGTTAGAGCAGTGTAGTATATTTCTGTTAGCCTGTGTTTCCCGTGAGTTTTCGAATTTTGGGATAATATTGTAGACTTCCGCATTTTTGGGTTGTGTATGCCAAACGGCCTTTATATACAACCTTTATTTAGTTGTTCAGTTTTAATTAATTATTCCGCAAGTTATGTTGTTTTTCCGCATTGTTAGGCTTACCTAATTATAGTGACTAGGTGCATTACGACATGTTCACGGAGGGCAAACTGGGGTCGTGACAATTTGGTATCAGAGCTCTAGGTTCATAGGAGTCACGGAACACATGTCGGTTTATTAGAGTCTCGTTGATCGGTATGGAGACGTCTGTACTTATCTACGAGTGGCTACGTAACTGTTTAGGAAGAAATTTTACTTCATTGATTTCCTTGTCGTGCAATATTTTTGACATCAATTCTAAACCTCTGTCTTCTATTCTCTCACAGATGGTGAGGACACGTGCTACTCGGGACGATCAGGCACCCGTGCCCCCTATTGCAGCCGTTAGAGGTCGGGGCTGAGATAGAGGCCGAGGACGCGCACGTGGTGCAACGAGAGCACCTGCGCGAGCTACCGTTGAGGTACCACCAGCAAATCCAGCCGAGGTTCAGGCACCTAACACGCCTACTACCACTACTACTCCAGCCCTTCAGGACACGTTAGCTCAGTTCATGTCTATGTACACCACTCTGGCTTAGACATGGTTGCTTCCCCTTGCTGCAGCCACATCCCAGGCTGGGGGAGGAGCACAAAATCCTGCTGTCCGCACTCCTGAGTAGCGAGTGCATGTGGAGCAGGTCCTAGAGATCATTCCTGTGCCGCCGGTAGTGCCAGTTCAGCCCGAGGATGGGTTAGATGCTTCAGAGGACGAGCAGCGGAGACTTGAGAGGTTCAAGAATTATGATCCTCCGGTATTCAGTAGACTAGCATCAGACGATGTCTTGGAGTTTCTGTAGGAGTGCCACCGTATCCTTCGCACTATGGGCATAACCGGATCTAGTGGGGTTTCCTTTACTACCTTCCAGATTCGCAGAGCCGCCTATGATTGGTGGCGCACCTATGAGTTAGACAGTCCAAACGAGGCTGCTTCACTGACCTGGACCCAGTTCTCAGACATGTTCCTGAGAGAGTTTGTTCCTCAGAGCCTCAGGGACGCATGGCGTGCAGAGTTTGAGCATTTGCGCCAGGGTGCTATGACAGTTTCAGAGTATGTCATCCGTTACACCAGATTGGCTAGGCATGCATCGGCTTTGGTTGCTACTGTCCGCGAGAGGGTTCGCTGGTTCATTAAGGGTCTTATCCCACCTATCAGATCTAGCATGGCTCGAGAGTTAGAGATGGACATTCCTTATCAGCATGTAGTAAGCATTGCTAGGAGGATCGAGGGTATGCTCGCTAGGGAGCGAGAGAAGAGAGAGGCCAAGAGGTCTCGAGTGTCGGGCCACTACTCTAGTGCCCGTACCCCAGCATCAGGTCGACATGGTAGGGGTTATATGGTCTTCCCAGTACATTCAACTCTTCCAGCAGCCAGCGGTACCCCAGCTACACCCAGGCCTTAGGAGCCTTACTATGCACCTTCAGTTTCTAGCGCGCCTCCTGCGTGGGGTGCTTTCAGGGGTCAATCTAGCAGACCTGGCCCTAGCCAGTCATAGCCACCACGTCCTTCCAGATCTTGTTTCGAGTATGGCGATACACGCCATATGGTTAGGAACTGCCCTAGACTTAGTATGGGTGCATCTTCACAGACTTTTCAGCCACAACATGCTCAGCAGAGTTCTCAGGCCATGATCACAGCTCCGGCTGCTACCCCATCCGCCTAGCCAGCTAAAGGTGGAGGTCGGGGAGGTAGAGGTCGCCCTCTAGGGGGAGGCCAGGCCAGATATTATGCTATTCCTGCTCGTACCGAGGTTGTTGCCTCGGATTCTGTCATTACATGTATTATACTGGTTTGTCACAGAGATGCATCGGTTCTATTCGATCCAGGCTCCACGTATTCCTATGTGTCTTCTTATTTTCTTATTTTGCTCCGCATTTGGGTATAGCCCGAGATTTTTTAGGTTCTCCTGTTTATGTTTCTACTCTTTGGGACATTCTCTACTATTCGTGGTTTTGAGACCAGTGCGGATTTATTGTTACTCGATATGGTGGATTTTGATATTATCTTGGGCATGGATTGGTTGTCGCCCCATTATGCTATTCTTGATTGTCACACCAAGACCGTGACGCTGGCTATGCCAGGCATTCCGTGTGTTGAGTGGAGTGGTACCTTAGATCACACTCCCAGTAGAGTTATCTCTTTCCTTAAAGCTCATCGTATGGTTGAGAAGGGGTGTGCCACGTATTTGGCTTATGTGAGAGATGTCAATGTTGATACCCCTTCTGTTGATTCATTTCCAGTGGTACGGGATTATCCCGGTGTGTTTCCAGTTGATCATCCGAGCATGCCGCCCGATACAAACATTGATTTTGGCATTGACTTGCTGCCAGGCACTCAGCCTATTTCCATTCCTCCTTACCGTATGGATCCTCCTGAGTTGAAGGAGTTGAAGGATCAATTACAAGAATTGCTTGATAAGGGTTTTATTCAACCCAGTGTTTCACCTTGGGGCGCTCCTGTCTTGTTTGTAAAGAAAAAGGACGGCTCTATGCGCATGTGTATTGATTATCGCCAGTTGAGCATGGTTACAATAAAGAACCGTTATCCCTTGCCTCGTATTGATGATCTATTTGACCAGCTTCAGGGCACACATGTATTTTCTAAGATTATAGCGCTCAGGTTACCATCAGTTGAAGATTCGGGAGCCGGATATCCCGAAGACTTCTTTCAGGACTCGGTATAGCCATTACGAGTTTCTAGTTATGTCATTTGGGCTGACTAATGCCCCAGCAGCATTTATGCATTTTATGCATAGTGTGTTCTGGCCATATCTTGACTCGTTCGTCATTGTTTTCATAGATGATATTCTTGTTTACTCCCGGAGTCGGGAAGATCATGAGCAGTACCTGAGGACAGTGCTTCAGACCTTGAGAGAGAAGAAGTTGTATGCAAAGTTCTCAAAATGTGAGTTTTGGTTGAGTTTTGTGGCATTCTTGGGCCACGTGGTATCGAGTGAGGGAATTCGAGTGGATCCGAAGAAGGTAGAGGTCGTGCAGAGTTGGCCCAGGCCGTCCTCAGTTACAGAGATTCGCAGTTTCCTTGGCTTGGCAGGTTACTACCGTCATTTTGTGGAGGGATTTTCATTGATTGCAGCCCCTATGACTAGATTGACCCAGAAGGGTGCTCTATTTCAGTGGACATAGGAGTGTGAGGTGAGCTTTCAAAAGCTCAAGACAGATTTAACTTCATCCCTAATCTTGATATTGCCTACTGGTTCGGGGTCTTATACAGTTTATTGTAATGCCTCGCGAGTTGACCTTGGAGCGGTGTTGATGCAGGACGGTAGGGCAATTGCCTACGTGTCCCGACAGTTGAAGATACACAAGAAGAATTACCCTGTCCATGACCTTGAGTTAGCTGCCATTGTTCATGCCTTGAAGATCTGGCGTCATTATTTGTACGATGTGCCTTGTGAGATTTATATTGATCACCAGAGTTTGCAGCACATATTCAGGCAGAAGGACTGTTGGTTGTTTTCCCAATGCACACGCAAGTGTACGTGGTCGACAAGTAATATAGGAATT
>ML364185.1:0-155544 GCA_005239505.1 Nicotiana paniculata | reverse complement strand
TAGTCACATAATCAATCAGGGACTGGAGCACAATAGCTAAAAAAATAGCAACAAGCGAAGATAAAGAAAAAGAAAAGAAGCTAACTAAATTGAAACAATCTAAAAACAGTGATTAACATGAAATTTCAGTTTTAATAACATGTAAAACAGTAAGGAAGGAAGAAGAATACCCGTTTAAAGGTTTTGGCCGGAAAAATAGGAGGTCACCGGACCTTGGCCGGACTCCGGAGGGTTTGAAAATGACTCAAAACCACATAAATCAATAGCCCTCGATGAGAGCTATCGGTTCATGTAGGTGAGAGCCATTAGACATCTTTGAATTGGCCGGATATGGACCTTTAGTTTTTTTCAGTATTAAAGATCTAAATTTCGAAGATTTTGGTTGGTATTTTGGGGAAACTGATAGTGGGAGGGGGTTAAGGGTGAGCATCGAGTTTTAGGGTGAAAGTTTGGGGTGGTTTGGAGGTCGTCCGCCACCGGTAGGCGATTTCCGGTGGGCGGAGCAAGGTGGGAATCCTAGGGCGGCTAGGGTTTGGTTATACAGAATAGAGAGAGACGGATAAGAACATGGTATGTGGGTGTTAGACTTCTAAATGACTGGGGGAGGGGGGTGAGCATTTGGACATTTAAATAGCTAGGCTTTTGGGGGGTTCCCAACTGTTAGATCTTAGAAGATCAACGGTTGGGATTTGCGAACGCCTAAACGGGGTCGTTTAGGGTATTGGGGCTGGGCAAGTCGGGTATTGGGTTGGGTACGTTGGGTGGTGTAAATAAAGAATTGGGCCTCGATCCTTCTTGGCCCAGATCCGATTTTTAACATTCTAAGCCTAATTCCAAACTTATTAATCTAATTAAAATCAAACCTAATTAAATTTTAAAAATGCAATAATCAATTTCGTCTTTATTTTGTCTAAATATAGATTAATTAGGAATAAAAAAATTAATTCAATACTCCTAATTAAATCTATAGTTTTGTCAGATAAAAAATGATTAATTTTAGCAATCAGTTATCAAAACTACATTTCCTCAAATAATCAACATTTGTTCGTTACTTAATTCAATTATTTATAAATAAATTCATAATTCTTTGATAATAACGATGCACCTAATTATGCAATTTAAAATAATTTTGAAAGAACGAATTATAAATATGCGATGCAAAACAATTCACAATTAACACTAAAATTCAACCAAATTCATAAGATTAATTTACCTATCTAATTTTGTAGGAGTATTTAGTAGGTGAAAAATTACATGCTCACAAAGAGGTTCCGATTTCTATTCTTGATAGGCAAGTTTGTAGGTTGAGGAACAAAGAGGTCGCTTAGGTTAAAGTATTATGGCAGAGTCAACAAGTCGAAGAAGCCACATGGGAAACGAAAAATGAAATGAAAGAGAAATATTCTCATTTGTTTGAATAAGTCCGGTAATGGTTTGAAAATTGTCATTCCTAAGCAATTATATATTATGTCAAATTTTGTGCAAAAGCACCCCATTTTCCCCCCTAGTTGCCCTACTATTGTAACTTCTCAAGTTGTACCATATTTGTGTATGTTGTAATTATTTGGGTGATGTGAAACACCTTGAAGTAAGATTAATTATGTGCAATTCATGTGATGGTTAAATGATATGCAAGTTTTTGGTGTTAACTGAAATAGGTATAGCATGTTGAAGTAATTGAATTGCATACGACTTGTTGAGGTAACCCAATTATATGCGAGTTGATGGAGTGACTGGTAATGTGTGGAATTGGTTAAACATGTATTTCGGGGGCTCTCTGACAGGTGGATAGGCCTACATTCAAAGGAAACTCTGGCGAAATTTTCAGAAATTATCAGAGTTAGTGAAATTTGGGGGTTGGTTTATTTTGGGTTTTTCCTACTCTAGTGATTCCCCGATCCTCATTCAAGGACGAATGATTTTAAGTGGGGGAGAATGTAAAGACCCGTAAAATTTCATGGCTAAAATAATGCCCAAATAGGTCCTCGTGTTGTTATAACTGTAGAAATTCTTAAAACGGACCCTTTTTGAGTAAAGAGTACCCCGGGACTTAAAAGATAAAATTTTCCATAGTTGTGTTGTTATACGATGCACTATGCAATCACATAACAGGTATGCGGACCGCATAGTGGTCGCATACATGGACAGTCTGCTGTCCAATTTGAGGACAGCTATGCGGCCTAAGATGCGATCACATTTTGATAATGCGGACCGCATAGCTGTCGCATTCTTGCACATCCATTTTTGCGGAGGAGGTTATGCGACACACTATGCGATTGCATAACAGGTATGCGGATCGCATAGTGGTCGCATACTTGGGCATTCCAGTTTTTTTTGGCCCATTTGAGGGCTATTTATGCGACAAGAATGCGGACCGCATAGCAGGAATGCGATTGTATTCCTGACCGTATTTCTGCTTCGGGACTTTTAAAATTCTAATTTTTATACTCGACCCCCAGTTCATTAAAACACTTACCCCCTTCCATTTTAACGATTTTCTGAACAAAATAGAGAGAGGGAAGAGAGAGTTCTTGAGAGAGAAGGTTCCATCTTCACCCAAAATTGATTCTTCACTATCACTCGGGCCTAGAAGTTATTGAGTAATTGTCATCTTCTTAACTCTAAGAGGTGAGTCCCCACCCCATTTCCTTTTAATTCTCAGGTTTTGGTAAAAAGGGGGAGAACACATAAATTGATTCTTGGAGATAAAAGCCGATACCTTGCATGCATGTAAGTTAAACTCCCTAATCTAGTAAAGGGAAACGAGTTTGGGTAATTATTCACAAAAAACGGGTTAGTAATCTAAGGGGTCACCTAGCGTTCGATAAAATGCCTAAATGAGTTCGAGTTATGTTTATGGTTCCTAATTCTAAGTGAAATATGTCACATTGTGGAATAGATTGACGGTGCTATACGGTCCGGTGATTTGTGATAAAAAAAAATTAAAGGGGAATTCCGATTCAAGGTATGTATGGCTAACTTGAATCTTCGTAGAGTCACCTTGTTGGTATTCGAGCATTCGGTAAGAGTTTCTGGCTTATACATATGTGAATCGATTGTTCTAATGTGTTGAGGCGTAAGACTCTGTTCTCTGATTGTTCTAGTTGATTTCCATACCACCATGCTATGTGAGACTGTAAAAAGGTGATTCTTTGTTGCTTATTCTATCATGTGCAAAGCTCGTTAAATGTTGAATACATCGGTATGAGAGGATGTGTTGCAAAACAAAAGAAATGATAATGAATAAAATTGTTGAATGCATTTAAGTGCTAAATGTTGTGCAGCTAGTAATGGAAAGGAAATGTGGATTTATCTAATTGAACTATATGTTGACGGTATTCCGTATATGACTCGCCGTTTGGTAAAGATTACTATGGCCTTGATTTCACATGGTTATTTGGTTGTTACGAATGTATATTATTGTTCATGAAATACTTGTGATTGAATTGATTGGTTGATGTTGCTATCAAATGTAATTATACGGTGGGATCGGGTTGCACGCCGCAACAGAATTGTAAGGTGGGATTGGGTTGCACGCCGCAACAGAAGTAATAAGGGTGTAATGTGTGTGTGAGATGAGATCGGGTTGCACGCCGCAAAAGAAGAAATAAGGGTGGAATATGATTGTAAGGTGGGATCGGGTTGCGCGCCGCAACAGGGGAACAGTTGAAATAAGAAAATGTGAAAACCTCATTTGTGATTCTCTATATCCCTGTGCAATATTTGTTTGGGTTTATTTAACTGCCTCTTATATGTGTATTTCTTGATCTTACATAGAGTAAATTTTGTCCATACATGCTAGTACTATTCAATGGTACTAACGTCCCTTTTGCCGGGGGCGCTGCATCTTTTATATGGATGTAGGTGGTTCTATAGCAGGTAGCTCGGTCCGCCGTTAGTGGTGCCTCCTCTTCATCTCTTCAGCAGTTCTGGTGAGCCCTATTTCCTCTCGGGGCCGTATGTAGACTATATCATTCTCTTTTGCTTATGTTGTAAAAGGTATAGTGGAGGCCTTGTTACCGGCAAGTCTATGTAAACTCCTAGCACTGTTAGAGGCTCCGTAAACACTATGTGGGTTGTATATATATTTTGGGTAGTAGTTGTAATTATTCGGAATCGTGGTCCCGTGATGGAAATGTTGTGTTTAGTTTGTATAATTTTGGGATCATCAAAGGATTGAAGCTTTAAAAGAGGAAAAATAGAAATTATGTTGTAAATTCATTATAAATTTGTATATTGTGCACACGGGGTAACGCGTTGGGTAGGAAAGGAAATCCAGGTCCACTTGACCGGGATCATCCGGTTAGGTGCCGGTCTCGTCCCTCGGTTTTGGGGGTGACAGGCTCACTTGGAGGTAAGGTTCCAAGTTCATAACTCGTTTTTATATCGTTTTCCAAGCAATTTAACCGGAAAATTGTTGAAATTAAACCCAAATTTGGAGAAGATAAGTACATGAAATTTGGAATTTTCTTTTGAGGATTTGAGTGGCGATTGTGGTCCGATTTTTGTGTTCTTGGTATGTATAGAATCATTGGAGGACGAGGATTCTAGTGATGTAAAATTTATCAAATTCCGAGACGTGTGTCCGGTGCTCGGGTTTGGCCGAATTTCGAGAATTGTGTCTAAATTGATAGTTTTCGATTGGGTTGTGTTCCTTTAGCGTATATTGATGATGCTAATCTGGTTTTGGTTAGATTCGGAGCAATCGGGAGCCAATTTGAGGGGCAAGAGAATCGCGAATTAGTATTGTGGCCCGGTAGAGATAAGTAATGGTTATAAATCTTGTCCTGAGGGTATGAAACCCCGGACTTCATATTTCTCACTATTTTTAGAATGACGCACATGTCGGATGACGAGTATGTGGCATGCACTGATTTTTGGATTGGACTTGGTCCTCTCCGCGCCAACTATTGAGTTGCGTATTTTACTCTAAATCATATGTTAAATTGTGTTCTAAAACTATTGATATATTTGGGCTATAAGCCATGTTGGGGCCTCGTGCCGACTTGTTTAGACCCCTTGGGGGCTTTTTACTGCTATTTCCTCACTGTTGATTTATGATTTACACTCAGTCATGTTATGCTTAACTGATTTCGAAACTCAGTTTTATTTACACTATTTTGAGAAATAAAATGATGCTTTTGGGTCGAGTACCCCATTTTACTGATACACCTGAGGGGCTATTGAGAGGTTCTGACTGAGTGAGGCCGAGGGCTTGATTGTGAGGATATGATACGCCACGAGGTGGATTGATATTAGCGCTTGGGCTGAAGGAACCCCTCCGGAGTCTGTACACACCCCCAGTGAGCGCAGGTACCTACTGAGTGCGAGTGTCGAGTACCGAGTGATGAGTGACTGGGAGGTATGAGTGACTGTGAGGTATGCCCGAGGGGCTGATTATGAGTGATTGTGAGGTATGCCCGAGGGGTTGATTATGAGTGACTGTGAGGCATGCCCGAGGGGCAAGTTCGATACATGTTTTTGCCCGAGGGGCTACTTATGATTTTACCACTTTCACTCTGAACTTATGAAATATGTTTTGCCCGAGGGGCTTCTTATGTTTATCTCATTTTTACACTAAACTTGTTGAAAGTTATGCTGAAACTATTGGCAAGTATATTTTCAAATGATTTTTACTGAAATCGGCTTTTAAGCGTGATGATTTAACGTATACATTGTTGGAAACAAAGGTTGTGCTTATGGTGAAATGATGATTTGATTTTTATGTGTTTCTTACTATTCTGACCTTATTTATTTTCATTACTACTGAGTTGGCGTACTCACATTACTTCCTACACCTTGTGTGCAGATCCAGGTGTTAGGGCAGAGTGAGCTGTGTATTTGTTCCAGAGATCTTCTCGGAGATTTTGCGATGGTAGTTGCACGCGTTCGCAGTCCTGCTCTCTCCTGCTTACTATCATAGGGTTTATTCTTTCTTTTAGTTGTATATTTTATGTAGATGCTCATGACCAGTGACTCTTGGATCTCGGGGGTTGTATTTAATATTCAGTATAGCTAGTTTAGTAAAAATGTAAATGGAAGCTTATTACGATTTGAGTGTACTTTTGGCTGGCCTAGTTCTACGATAGGCGCCATCACGACTCTCTTAGATTTGGAGTCGTGACATATATATTTTCAAATCAAATCATGAAACTCTTAAAATCCAAGATTTATGCACGAAGCTTTTTTTTTTATTTAAAAGAGAGCAAAATCGAAATAAAATAAATATTTTTTCATGTATAATGTGTACAATCCTATTATCCAACCTAACAAAACTTCCATCGAGCCTGTATGCCAAAGAATTAAACTGAACACTCGGAACAATTCACGATTAAATGAAAAAAAGAAATAACATCATAGCTCAAATCATTCTAAGGTTGTAGCCAAGAAAGACGAACGGCTTCCAGGCTTAGCATCTCTTAATTATCACGATGGTCGATGGCAGGTACGCGCATTCTAAATCACATTTTTATTATGCGGAGAAAAATATTTTCTATAAAAAATCTGTATGATTGAATATAAAAATACATGAATATACAAAAATTGAGAATATGGATTGTGTTTGTGATATATTTCAGTGTTAGCAACAATATATTTAAGTGTTAACAAAGAAAGTGATATTTATATTATTATAAAAGTATGAATACAATATCGGTTTACAAAAATAACCTTATAGTATTAAGCAAAATAACTCATAATAAAGGACATAACCGAAAATCTAGATATTAACCTTTAAATCTTATTAGTTTTAGGATATAATACTTGACGTTAGGAATCCTACGTGTGATTACCTTTAGGACTCTCATTAGTATAATTACTTTACGGCTGTCTAATTCATATAAAATTGTACAAGTAAATATCTTTAGTCATGTAATGCTATTACTTTTAGGATATACTTCTTAAAAATTTCTATTACTAATTTAATTTTAAAACGTATTATAATGTCCTACTACTAATTTAATTTGACAGTGTGTTGTATTGTTCAAATCCATTTAGAAAAGGAGAGCCTATATTATTCTAAAAGCATAAATACAATATTAATATACCAAAATAGCCCTAAAATATTAAACGGAAGAACTCATAGGAAAAGAGCATAACTTCTATGCTAATTTTTAATATTTAATATATTAAAATTAATAAAAAATTTCTATTAAATTCTTATTAGAAATATGTAGGAAAGTTTAATAAAATCAATTTCATCAGAATCCTATGTATTGGCTATCACTTCATAATGTACAATACCAAAAATAAATTTAAAAAAATATTAAATTGACTGCATAAAGAGTTAAAATAGAGACAAAAAAAATACCCCCACGATAATATATTTTTATATTATATTTGAACTATTTTCTTACACAAATAATATTTTTTTATCAACATTTCGTGTAATATTGAAAATACTAAATTATTAAACAACAACTAAGAAAATATTAATAATATTAAATGTGGGAGAAAGAGAAAAAAATGGTTGGTAAGAGTTGATACCACTAATGATTTTACAGACATAAAGATCTAAAAGTAAAATGTCACATCAATCTTTTACTCTTTGAAAATAAAATTTATGGTGGATAAAATTATAATTAAGATTAAATATTCAAAACAAGAGATGAACGAATATTAAGATCTGAATCAATATAGAATAAACTATTTTTATGTTAAATCAAATAGTTAAATATTTTAATTAATTATTTAGCAAGGGAATCCAATTCAATTATTTTTTAAATTCATCATATGAGTAAAATTCTTATTCGAGTTGAAAAAGAATCTTAGGGTACATAAATTTATTCCATAAAAGGAGCGTTAGAATAAAAGTAAAAAAATTAATATATTATTAAGAATCAAATGCGACACAAGTGTCTCAGGAAGCACAATCAAAGCTAAATCCAAGACACGAACAAACTTTCAAGACTATATTATAAAGAGTCGACTCTGCAATAACGGGATTATTCTTTGTAGGGGCCTCCGGCTGAATCGAAATAATACTAATGTCATGCATTACTTGCAAATATCATATCAAGAGGCATGCCACCGTTAGCAATAATAACAAGTGGTGTACCAAGAACGATTTTATTGTGAGGCCATCTACTTTAGATTTGTTATACCTCTCCAAACAACTTAAATAACCATCGCAAATATATCAAAGCAAAACAATGATGCTAAATTTATAAGGAAAGCAAAATTGATAATAAGGGATGAAGCACTTATGGCTAAGTATCAAACAGAGCTCGAGAGATATATTGGATATTAATGAACTGTTTGGGGGAATATTAATAGTCTGGGAGGTAATTTTTGTCAAGTACTACCAGTAGTTCCAAAATCGATAAAAGTAGAGACCGTAAAAGCTAGCTTGCCAAAGTTATAATTCTGGCCTCAAATGAAAACGATTCAACTGACAATTTCGATTTTTAGTTTAGATTATTTAGTATAAGAACAGATCCAGTATTCAGTATCTTCTTGCTTTGTGTCGGAAACGAATAAGAGCATCCAATAAAAGATGATTTGGTTCTTCCTAGACACTTAGTTATCAATCTCAATGGTAATAGTGGTGCATTAATCAGAGAAATATTTCTATCATTAGATTAAAACGCAATTTGTGCAAATCGCATCATACAATTAAAAAGATATCTTAGCTAGCAAAAATGAATATCTTGATCAACTAAATAAAATATTGATTGCAAATTTTCATAGTAAAAACAAAATGTTTTCCTGTTTTTGACTCAGTAGAAAATGATACAAATAATTACTACTAAGAAGAATACTTAAATACTTTAATACCAAATGTCCTTCTACCATACATGTTTGTTGTCAAGTTTATTATTTCTTACGTATATTAGTGTCACCGTATATATAATAGACTAAGTTGATCTTCCATTGTATATAGGTTGATTTGGAAGAAAAATATAACCGTCATGCTACTGAAAAACTTAATATACCGAATAACTTGTGTAATAGCACACATATGGTATATAGAAGCTTTGACAATAACGTCCTACATGCAAAAATTATGATACTGGTCAATGTGCTTCTAAGTATATTCTTATACTTGAATTCAACTTTCGTCTTCCAAAACTAAGGAATATCCTTTTAAATTTGTATGAAAATAATTTTTAGTATGTTTAGGTTTTGCAAATATAATAAATAAAGCACAAGGACAAACATCCTAAATATTGGAGTATATTTACTGTAATATGTTTTATTGCACGAACAACTGTATGTTGCACTTTCAGGAGGGATATCAAGATCGACAACAAGAGTTCTGGTTAAGCCAAAGCAACCAAAGCATTAATAGGAAACATACACAAAAAAAATATTATCCACAAAGAAGTTGACGTTAAGATACCATCACATTAAATACTTTTAGACTATAATACATAATTATCATACTACCATGACAAAATTGATCATTTGTGTAAGTTTGATGATGTCCTTTTATTTTAAATTCATGTATTATACTAATGTAATAATATTTTTAGGCATTTAAATGATCGTTGTCTTATTATACACAAAATTTCTTTTATTAATTAAATTTTATTTTTTTATATAAATAAATGTTTAAATCATCACGTGCCATTACTAACGTGCAAGCACGTTCATAGATACTAGTATAATAAAAGATAGAAATCTTTGCAAAGGAGCATAACTTCCACCCAGGGGCGGCTGACAAGTTTTGTGGCCTAAAGCGAGTTTTTGACCAGTATTATCCCTTATCTTTGAGAGTAGGTCTATTTTGGTCCCTCAAATATAACCTTAAGCAGATTTAGTCCCTTAAGTATGCTAAATTGGAGCACATTTAGTCCCACTGGCACAATATGTTCAAAAACTAAGGGTCTTACCTAGCTCTGATTCATGAAGAAAAGCTTCTGCTCTGGAGCAAAACGTTTCCTCTCATTTTATTGGATAATTCAAATTATCGCTTTAATTCCTCATTTTTAATTAGTGTCTTCTAAAATTTTCCTTGAAAATATCCCCTTCTGTTCCAGTTTTCAATGAGAAAATGACATTGTATAGCTGTTGTAAAAATAATAGCCGAAAAAGTTATAAAATTTGTATAATTTTTTTGTGTATATATATACACATTTAAAATTTTCAGTTGATTTTGCTAAAAAGAAAAGTTAAAATTTGAAAAAAAAAATAGAGCTGCCATGAACACTTCTAGGCATATTATTGAAGCAAACGAATAACCAGTGTATTATTATTTTTAGCCCGTGCGAGAAACTATTTACATTTGGTAGTAGAAAAAGTATATTTTAAATTTGTATAATAACATACAAAGTGTGTGTGTGTGTGTGTGTGTACAAAATATACAAATTTTATATATTTTTTGGCTATTATTTTTACAACGGCAATACAAGGGATATTTTCAAGGTCAAAATTTTAGAAGCCATTATCTAATAATGAGAAGTTAAAGTGATAATTTGTGTTATCCAACAAAAGGAGAGAAAACGTCTTGCTTCAGAGCAGAAGATATGCTTCATGAATCAGGGTAGGGTAACACCGTTAATTTTTTAACACATTATGTCAGTGAGGCTAAACGTACTCCACTTTAGCATACTTAAGGGACTAAATATGCTCAAGGTTATATTTGAGGGACCAAAATAGACCTACCCTCAAAGATAAGGGACAATATTGGCCAAAAACTCGCCTAAAGCCAAACTTTATGAGATGCCTTAACTTAAAAAGAAATTATTTATTTGAAGTCTATATTTCTAGCGTTTCTTAGACACAAAGTTAATAATAATTTTATTATAATCATCAACTCCTAATAAGTCTTTCTTAATTACCAATATAGCTGATCCATTTAACTTTTCTAGAGACATTGTTCATCTTAGGTAAGATTGTATCAATTTTAATTTTGAAATTTTCTTTCCGCTGAAGCAACAGTAACAAGAATTATTAACATTATTCCATAAATAATATAGTTATTGGGAAAGAATCAAATCTTTTTATTTGACCGAGTGTATTAATTAAACTGTTATATTCTAATTGTATTTTTTTTTTAATATTTTCAATTCCGAAAATAAATCTAAACCATCAATATTGAATTGATTATTATGCTTCAAGATTAAGGCAATATTTTTTCAAATTTTTATCATCTAATGATCTTAATTTTTACTGCTAAATAGAAAACAAAAAATATTTTCATATGCTTCCAATTGTTCAAATCTATTTTGAACTGAAAAACATAGTCTTGTCTACTATATATAAAGTAATCAACTTCAAAGTACTCTTTGAAAGATTTTGAGATTTTATTATCAACATTGTCATCAAATTGTTACTTCCTATATATCATATGTTTCTTACGAAAATCTGGTTCGATATTCATCTCAAGTGCAATTTTCATGACAGAAATAATAGCAATTGCAAATCTTTCTTCTTTATACTTGTTAAAGAAAAAAATCAAACTTTTTCACTTCACAAAATATTTTTTTAAGCTTATACATAACCTATTAATTGTAACAAAAATAGGACCTCCACAAATGTGAGATCCAAAGTAATTACTTTACTTGCTTTATGGAAGGGCCGCCGCCCCCTGCTTCCACCCATAAGTAACAAAAGTTATTCTTCTAGATATTATTGGAAAATACTTTCTATGAAGCAAATATTTTGTACAATTCAAGGTAAGCAAAATCAGAAATATAAGTTTCATTTTCGAGTACACAGCAACGGTAAAATTACGTCTTAATCTCAAATTTTACGTGGGGGTCCTGCAATATAAATTTTCACCGACCATACCATTCCATTGGTTGCCAAAAGCGTTTTCCAACCAAAAAATAAAAAATAAAAAATTGCACTATATAAGCACAACCATCCAGGAAACATATTTCACTATTGAACTCTACTACAGAGCTACCGTTCAGCATACAGGTTCTGTAAAAGCAGTAGCTTTGACCCCGTGTAAAACAGCAACAACAACCCAGTAAAATTATATAAGTAAGGTCTGAGAAGAGTAGAGTGTACGCAGACCTTACCCCTACTCCCAGAGGGGGTAGAAAGGCTGTTTCCGGGAGACTCTCGGCTCAGAGACAATCGATCTGTGACAGCAAAATCCGAAAAATAATATCAGCAACGTGAGAGACAGCAAATAAATGGAAAAGCAGTAACACAAATATTATGCAAAAGTATGAAACACATCATAAATCGCGAGTAGTGCTAGACAAAACACTATCATACTCGTCGGTACAAAGAGGGAAACCGGGACAAAGAGGAAAACCGCTCGACTACCCTTTAACCTACAACCCTAATACTCGACCTCCACACCTTCCTATCAAGAGCCATGTACTCGGAAATCTGGAGGTCGCGCCATGTCCTGTTTGATCATCTCGCCCCAATACTTCTTAGTAATTTATGTATAAATAATTTATATACAACCTAGTAAACTGCTGTTTTTAAAATACCATAGGCTCAAAATCTTAACTCTAACTCTGTCTAGCACTGATATTGGAACATTACTTTGTTTAGGCTCCCTGGAGAAAATGGTTTTGATCCACTGGGACTTGCTAATAAGGACCGAGAAAACGTGAAATGATTCGTCCAAACTGAGCTCGTAAATAGTCGCAGGGCTATGTTGGGTGTTGCTGGGATGCAACTGCCCAAAGTTTTGAACAACATTGTTATCATTAATGTCCCAAAGTGGAATGATGCAGGAAAATCGGACTACTTTGCATCTTCATCAACTCTACTTGTGATCGACTTCATCTTGTTACACTATGTTAATGTTATTTTGGGATACACCTAAACATAAGAGGAGGGGAGTGAATTGTGTTGCCCGATTTTCGCGTAATGTCGCCTTCTTACTTCTGTGATTCAACACAATGCCTCCCTCCCTACCTACCTGGTGGTTTAGCTTTCCTCTTCACAAACACGGCGGCTGACTCTACCTCATTGTAACACTCGCACTTCCCGCAAAAAGCCTGTTGTTGGATCCTTTCTTACAGTTGTTAAGAAACTCACCTTCTTCCTTTTTGAGTTGGTCCCCTTTTGGACAGAGACAGATCATCAACATCTTCTTTTTTATTTACTTCTCCCTCTTCTATGAGATTCGTTGGCCAGGAAGTGTCAACCAAGACCCTATCTTCAAGAATTATGGCTTACCTCTCCTATCCTATTGTAGTTGGTTATCCAGGTGATGTTTTCAATCCCCTAAATTTTGGAGGCTAAGGAGAAGGAGATTGCTAATGCTAAGTCACTAATAATAAGCCAGTTGATTTCTTTATGAGACTTCGTATGACTTAATAGAAACAAGCTAATGTCCTAGTGGATTTGCAGGGAGAGATTGGCAATGTTGGCATTTTTCGGAATTATAGTACAACACAGTGTGATTGAAAGGACCATTTGATAACCTGATGCAGCACCTTTCAGACCCATGGCACAACACCTTTGTCCAAACCATCGTGAAACAGAAAACCTGCTAGATACTACGCCAAAGATACTGTTATCTTTCGATCATGAGTTAGTGGTTTTGATCAAGAATTCAGCTTTATTATAAACAAGTGACCTCTAATGTACAGGACGACTAGAACTGCATTCTTACTCGGATAATTCTCCTAGATCATCAAGAGAATATTTGCTTTCCAGATGGTCGAGAAGCTCACTGAAAGTTGATCTGGTTAAGAGAGAGCTTTTACGGAAGATCTTAGATTTTGCATCTGGACAAAACTGCAAAAGAATGTTCCAGTATTTATTCAAGTAAAGCAAGAAGTTACTCTTTTGTACCATTTCAATCAACGATTGTTGCTCATATTGTACATGATGCTATTGTCACATTGGCACTTCATAGTGCGGGTGCTTGCTAACATAATAGCTATGATTATTGAAAAGCAAAACTTACCAATCAATAGGTAGTGTACAATTGAAAGTTTTCTCTGACTATGAAGACCTCTACTAGCAACCTATGTTGCGTGGACTCTCCAAAAATGCTGCCGCACCCGTATCAGATCATCCAAAAATGAACAACTTTTTAGAGGATCCAACAAGCACCTGGTTATGCTTTTGCAGAGTCCGAGCAACAAAGTTACCAACAATAAACTCTTGGAATCAAAGTCTAGGCAGCTCACATTTTTAAGCAGAGTCCCTTTGCTGTAAGAAATAAAACCACAACCAAATGAAGGAGAGAGATGGTCAGATTACAAACAGTATCTGTAGAGATGGTGGTTTGTCCAATGAGTTAATAATGTAGATGCTCAATCGATGTGCTTACAAACAAGGACTTAATTATGCCCCCTGTAACACACAATGGTAAAAGGTTTCACTTCTTCCCAGAATTTTTATCCGAGTAAGTAGCAACATGAATGAGTTGGAGGTAGGCAACCACAACCAGATTAGGAGCCCAATCCAACAAAAATATTCTCATGGAAAGAGGGAAAATTATTCCTCAACGAATAACCAATTAAGGTACATTGACATACAGTAGCACCTCAATCGAAGGTCTTGTGGCTATTACAGTGACTGAAGTATGACATTCCCAGATTCAGACTCAAAACTTTCCTCCAATTCTTGTTTTCCAAGCAGTCTAGAGGAGGGCATAAATTTTGTATCATCAGGACAGTCAAATGATTTCAGCTTCAGAGAAGCCACAGAAAAGTGGCTGTCAAGTGCAGATATGGTTCTATTTATGAATTCTTGCCGAGATATATAATCCTTCATGCGGCAGATAAAGTCTGAATGGTCTCTTGCCTGAATAACCAATAGGCAAACTCTCCATCAGAGAATAAAGCAAGCAAATTACTAATGTGCAATGGAAAAGTAACTTGTACAAATAAAAAGTAGTGAAGTATCTCATGAACCAAAACAGCAAATTGTCAAGTAACAAATGAGAGTAAAATAGGAACTAATAGGCTTCAGCATGAAAATATTTAACTCAACTTGAAGTTCATAAATAAAGAATCCCTTCAAGCCAAAGAACTTAGGTGTAATTATCATGCTGCAGTCTTGCTCAGCTATAAGTTGGTCATGTCATGCATAATTCCAAGGGGAAAACATAGCAAGACTTCACCATGAGAATATTAAACTCAACTTGAAGTTAACGCATAAACGATCCTTTCAAGCCAAAGAATTTAGGTGTAATTATCATGTTGCAGTCTCTCTTAGCTATAAGCTTTCCATGGCATGCATAATTCGACTGAAAAACACCAGTAAATACTAAGAAGTTCAAGTTTGCAAAGCCATCTAAAAAGCGATGTGGAGGCATTAAAGTGAAATAAGCTGGAAAAGTACTATAAGCAGAAATGAGAGCAGGGTTGAGAGACATATCAAATGACGGAGTTAAGAGTACAGTAAAGGTAGCTCATGAAAGAAACAACTTTTTGTTACTTTGATACTCTGTGGAATACTTCACCAAAGAAAGCACCAATTGTCGCTAGGATTGGGAATGTGTTACGTCCTTTCGAAGAGGTGAAAGCAAGCTTATGATCTGGATGTTGGAGTATGTTCGGACACAGGCAATCAAGAGCCTCTCTATATTTACTTTAGCAACTAGAACCTCAAAAGGCATTGTTTAGACATGGCATTCCCTAAGATAAGATCATGGATAGCTTTAGTCGTCTTGCACATAAGGAACTCATCAACTTCCCAAATGAGACCTTGGTACAGGGACAAATAGATACTGTGGATCTCATATAATAAGTAGAAGTTATCTTCCTGTTTTTCCTTAATAACTTTTGTTACAATACTTTAGATTTTATTTAAGTGGATATAAAATTATTTTTATTTGAAATGACATTCAAGAGTTTAGAATTTACAAAAAAGAATACAGACAAAGGTAAGCTTTCCAACTTAACGCTGAAGAAAATTATTGTGAAAAGTATTAGCCAAAGATTATATCATTTGAATATCAGAAGGCAAAATAGGACAAGCACTCCAGCAGAGAGGGAGTAAATGAATCAGTGATGCAAGCACAAATGGATCCCAACTACTGTGGATCTCATCTAGTTGATAAGTTATGAATAGCACGACAATATGAAATTTCAATAAGTTTACAAGTTTAGTTTGTTAAAAAAGATATAACGGCTAAGAAAGATATATACATCTAAGAGAAAAGTCTAATGTGAAAAATAAGAAAAAGGAAGAGATACTTTGATAACTTGTTTATTCAATATATACTAGAACCCTAATTGTAGGTGTTAGACTCAACATATATAAGATTTGTCCATGTGAGAGAATATCCAACTAAAGAACTTAATTCTTTCAATATTCTAATTCTAACACTCTAACACTAACACTTAACATTCTAAGATGCACGCGAAGGTTGGAAACCAGTTTGAGTTTATTTATGCTTAAAAACATAAAAAGATTCAATAGGCACCAGAAAACTTGCTGAAAATAGTCAGAAAAAGTTTGATCACTTGGAATTTATTGAAAAAGTGGCTATTGGAAAATGACCCGAAAGAGGTGATATTGCCAGGAACTATCACTAGAAAAGAGAGCACAGTGCAGTCAAGGCAGGAGCCTGGAACAGAATGTTTTGGCCCCATAGCTTGTCCATCACATGCTCCCTCTCCTGGACCAAATACAGAGCATGCGTCGCATGCTCATCGCGAGGGAGGTCTGGGCTCAGCTCATCACAACTGCATATTGGAACTTGGACTCCTGGTACGGACATCACTCCAGGCAAAAATTCGGAATAATGGAATAGTGGGGTTCTTGATTGCCCATGTGAGCACTTGAAAAAAGGATAGTTTCATATGTGGACCTTAAGCAAGAGGTTAGTTAAGAGGACACTAGTATAGTTTACACTCAAGAGTATGATATATTAGGTGATATGCAGGCAGGAAATTAGAAGACTACAAAGGAGTAAAAGACAAACTTGGGAATTTCATATGTGAGGAGATGATGCATGTACCACGGACTTCAACATTGGGGCTGCTTGCAAACTGAGATTAACTAGCTTAACCTTTTCAACCAAGCCAACTACCAAGTATACTTGATAGTAAACAACTTCTAAGGCTCACTGCCACATCCATAGTTTCAGGGACAATTTCTTCAGAACACATGAAAGAGCCTCTTCAGTAAATTTATCTTATAACCACATTGGGACAGCCCTTACCAGTGACACTGATCCAATTTTTGTAGATTTTCTGAAGTAATTAATCTCAGTACCCATTCCTCAAGCCAAGTGAAACAGAGAAGACTACCCATGCTTCATCTTTTCACCATGATGTCAGCATCAACTTAGAGGTCTTCACCCCATCAGCTTAGAAGAGTATGCATGCATGCAAGCACCATATTTTTTATATGAAAATGCTTTATCTATTCTCTGTACCTAAATGTACTATATGTTAGAGGGAAGAGAAAAAAATAACGGTTATGAAAATATTCAATAATAATGTAATTCTATTAATTACTACATAGTTGTTAATGTTGCAGTGTACGAGAATGAAATTTTGCATCGATCCTGAACATGGTTAAGATTATTCTGCCAACATCTTAAATCAGTGTTTCCAGAAACAGAGTGTTCAAAAGCAGCTACATCAAGTTCTTAAAAAAAAGGCTCACAAGACTATTTAACAAGCAGAACAAAGAACTTGAATTGTTTGCAAACCTGTCGATAGTCAGGAGCTCGTTTTGGAAGTTTGAGATAAGCCATGTTCATCATCCCATAATCCCAAAGAAAGGATGTGTGATGGATCCAACGGCCTTTTGTGATAGATTGAGCATTTCCCCCAAACTTGCGGTTGCCAAAGACGTAGTCTGTGATCATGTAAAAGTACAATATGAAGTTGGACGTCAAGAAAGCTAGTGAGCAAGACATAAAACAAGGATTCCTCAAGTCATATCACCGTGTGAGCAAAAAAAAGAACAAAAAATAAAGGACAAAAACAAGCAGTCCGATGGATATCCAAACAAAGCAAGAGAATGAGAGAGGGGGGATAGTATTCACAATTCTTTTAAGGTCAAGTAAGACAATGTACATAGAAACAGGAACCAACTGCACAGAGAAGAAAGAATAGAATATTGCTAACAAGAAGAAATAAGAATACAGAAAAAGAAGCATCCAATCCAATGAATGGCACTTTTCTTGTCAGGAAGTTAGTAAGAAAGTGAGTGAACCTTATTGACCACAAATAATTAAATCTACATAATAGGAAGCTCCCTTGATGACTAAAGTGTAATAGCATCGTTAGCCTGACACTCAACCTTGGTTTTGTAGCCCCAGTACATGCATAAATTCATTGTCAGCCAATTGAAACTTCTATTTTTGTTTTTTGATTAGTCAAATAAATCAATAATATCAAACTAACTCAGTGTTACAAATATATACATAGAGAAATATATAGTGCAAAACATAACATACAGCAAGTATAAGCAAGTATTTCCTCCATAACAAAGTTTAAAAGCAAGTCCTTTTTTCGCCATAAAAGCAAGGTTACTCTTTTTTTTTTTTTTTTGGGTTCGTTTTTTGGTTCTTGAAGAAGAAAACCTGCACCTCTTCCTGCAAAAAGCTGGACAGCCAACAATGAAAATAATCCTGGAGCAGAAAAAGTACCATTTTCACGAAGAGAGAAATCCCCAACTCCTTGAAACACCTTGCTATAGAGTTGGCTGCTCCAAGACATAATGGGCCTAGGATATGGTTGTACAGTAGGGACAGCATCCTTGTTGCATATGAAGGAGATGAAAACTGTCCTGTGATCGACAATTACAGTGCCTCCTCCAGTAAACCTCTTTACTACTGGAATCTTGTCTTGCAAAACAGAACCGATTTCAAGAAGTTCAGCTGGTTTTCTGTGACAATGGTTAATGTTGTTATACAAATAACTCAATCAGAAACATACAACAAAAAACGTTCTATCATTGCAGCCATGGCATTCAAGTACTCTGTAACTTCTTGCATCAATTGTAAGCTGATAGATCAGAACTTGCGCAACAGCAGTGCAGGTAATACTGATAGCTTAGCTCCAAAGAATATACAGTCTAAACAATATAAGAAAGTGGAAAAACTGGCTTTGTTATCAGTGTCTTTATGACACACACATAAGTTAAATTGCTTTAGGTTCGAATTTTCCGAATCCCCTTCCTGGCTCCACCATTGGGCACAAGCACTATATAGTTTAAAGATGGTGATGGATTAATAAGTGAAGCAGAAGGAACCAGGATCAGTGCAAACCCAATCGTCAAGGCAAGTTGTATAATGAACCCGCCAATAAAAACAATCAAGAAACAATTCTGGCAAAAGTATTACTATGAAAAAAAAAAGAGTCATACCATAAAAAAGGGTGAAAATTGATAGCTCACCCTGAAATACCCATGACAATGGTGGGTTCATTGGTTCCATCATTTACAATGCACCAGTTTTGAGATGAAGTCCTTAGCAGCCGCTCCTCCAAATGCAATTGCTGCAGAATTGGCACTCCCTTAAATTTAACAACATTCATCAATGGCAGCCGCCCCACATTTCCTGAACTCATCGCAACTAAAACAATCTGTACGTTCACAGCTGAACTGGGTCTTTTCCTAATTTCACCAGAAAACTTACAATTGTGTACTTTCTCAAACAATTTCAAGGATCAATGTTATCCACGACAGACCCACTCAAGGAATTCATATATCTCCTCTTCTTCTCTTCTCAAAGACTAGCCTCCTCTCTCTATCTCGCACTTCTTCTTCTTCGCCCGAAAACACGTGTGCAAAACTATAAATTTCACTTAAAATGACCGGTAATTGATTTTGAGCTATAAAGTTGGGAGCAATTGCTGAGGTAGCTATGATCAACGGGCGGAGAGAGGTGATGCGATCTAACTATGTTGGAGGAGTTAGGAAATAGAGGAGCAGCCAAAGACTAGGAACCTAGAAAAGAATAGAAGCCTAGCGCCTACCATATTTATTTGACATTGAATACAAACCTTTTTTTTGTGTACAAACTGATAACGGGAAGACTTCACAATTTCGGATTAGAATATATGCAATAAAAAAATTAGGTCATCAGTGTAACTTACATTGTATTTGGTTTTTTTTTTTTTTTTTTTTTTTTTTTTTTGTGTGGCTAAAAGTACCTTTTATAAAGTTGTTTAGTGAAACTTTTAGAAGAAAAAAGGTATTTTTGAGTTTTGAGAAGTAATAAAAAGTAATTTCTTTCCAAAGTATTTTTGAGAAAAATACACTTAAAGTACTTGTTAAAAGCTTGGCAAAATTAATTGCGGCTCAAAAGTACTTTTCAAATTAATTAGTCAGATATAAACTGTTTCTCACTTTGAGAAAAGCATTTCTCAAAATAAGCTGATTTTAGAAGATTGACCAAACACGCTTAGTCGATAATCTATACACATCCTCGTCGTTCTATCTTCTTCTTCACAAACAACACTGATGCACCCCAAGGCGAGACATTAGGTCTAATGAATCCCTTATTAAGCAAATCTTGCAACTGCCCTTTAGTTCTTTCAACTCAACTGCGGCCATACGGTATGGTGGGGTAGAAATGGGTTGAGTGCCCGGAACCAGATCAATGCAGAAGTCGTTATCTCTGTCGGGTGGCATCCTCGGCAAATTTGTAAGAAACACCTCTGGGAACTCACACACACGTAGTACTGAAACCATGGAGGAACCTCCGTATTAGGATCAAGAATATAAGCAAGTATGCTAGACATCCATTCTCGATCATACGCCGAGACTTCACATAAGAAATGACCCTACTAGTAGAATGACCCAGAGTCCCTCTCCACTTCAATCAAGGCAACCCCCGACATAGCTAAAGCCACAGTCTTGGCATGACAATCCAAGATATGATATTGTGACAACTAGTCCATGCCTAATATAACATCAAAGTCCACCATGCTGAGTAAAAGAAGATCTACCCTAGTCTCATAACTCCCATTAGACACCAAACACGAATGATAAACACGGTCTACTACAATAGAATCTCCCATAGGTGTAGACACATAAACGAGAGCACTCAAAGAATCACGAGATATATCAATGAAGCAAAATAGAATGACACATAGGTGTAGACGCATAAACAAGAGCACTCAAAGAATCACGAGATATATCAATGAAGAAAAATAGAATGACACATATGATGGAACCCGGATCAAATAAAACTGAGGCATCCCTATGGGAAACCGGAATAACACTTGTGATGACCGCATCAGATGACTCTGCCTCATGTCTAGCTCGGAATGCATAAAAATGCGAATGAGCCCCACCACTCTGACTTCCACCTCTCGGACGACCTCTAACTAGATAGCCTCCACCTCTAACAGCCTAACCACCACCTCTAGATGCATGACCTTGCCTATAGCTGGCTGAGCTGGCGGTGGAGCAACGGGTGCCGGAACCATGGCATGAGAATCATACTGAGGCACACTACTTTGAAGTCCGGGACACTACCTCCTGATATGACCTGTATCTCCACACTCAAAGCACTCTCTCGGCTGTTGTGGCTGCTGAATTTGGGACTGACCCTGACGGCAGTAGTGCACTTATGGGAGCTGGTGGTGCACTGTAGACTAGCTACGCAGGACGAGACCCATAAGAACCACAATTTCCTAAAGCGTCGTGCGCTGCTTGAAGTGCTGATTGAATCGGCCTGTGAGGGTGGTCTCTACTCCAAACAAGGAACCATTGAAACCACCGAAATGATGAGGCCTCTTCTCAATACTGCCTCCTTAACCTAACCATGAATCATCTCGATCCGTCTAGCAATCTCTACCACCCGTTGGAAAGAAATATCATCCCAGTCTCCTTGACTATCTGTAGCCTGATACCTAACGTAAGGCCATCAATGAGTCGCCTCACCTTATTCCTACCCGTAGGGAGCAAGACACCTGCACGATGAGATAAATCTACGAATCGGGTCTCGTACTAGGTAACAGTCATGCTACCCTGCCGGAGGCTCTCAAACTGCCTACGGTACTCCTCTCTCAGAGTAAAAGGGATGGACTTCTCCAAAAATAGCTGTAAATACTGATCCCAAGTGAGTGGAGGAAACCTTGCTGGTCTGCCTTGAATATAGTCCGGCCACCATCCCTTGGCGGAGCCGTGTATCTGAAATACCGCGAAGTCAACTCCATTGATTCACTATAACCATGTCGATCAACACCTCGTGGAAGCGGTCAATGAAATCATGTGGGTCCTCAGAAGGTGTACCACCAAAGCGAATAGGATATAACTTAGTGAAATTATCCAAACTACTCCAACTGTTGGAACCATTAGAGTCTTATATATGGGAGCCATATGCTTCGGAGAGTGAGTAGCGGGAGTCTAGTTCCTCCCCTAGCCTGAGAGATGGCTAGTGCCACAGGAAATGCATCGGCCTGGGCCACACTCTCCATAAGGCCCACTAAGTGGACTAGAGTAACCTGAAGTACGGGAGTGGCTATGAAACCCTCCAGGACCCGAACTGGTCTAACTGGCATGGCTGGAGCAGGGATCTCCTCCCCGTGCTCGATCTGAGGCTCTGTAATAGGTGTTGTTGCGCGGGCTCTAGGCTGAGCTCTACCCCTGCCTATTCCTCTGACTTGTCCTCAGGCTCGGCCCCGGCCCCTACCCCTGGTAGTGGCTACAACATGGGCTCCGGCTCGGCTATGGATGTTGTGCATGTCCTTTCCATCTGAGAGAGAACACGAATAGAATGGTTCAAATTTCAGTGATAGAATAAAGTCGCACGATAGACAAAGAAAGAAGTGACATTTCCTAAAGCTCTATAGCCTCTAGAAGATAAGTACAGATGTCTTTGTACCGATCCTCCAGACTCTACTAAGCTTGCTCATGAATCGTGAGACATAGGCAACCCGGCTCTGATACTAACTTGTCACGATTCGAAATCCCCACCGCGGGGTAGTGATAAAGCCTAACGTCCATTTGCTAGGGAATCCAATACTAGTACAAACCTAATCATTTAAAACCAAATTTCAAAGAAATTAAACGATAAATAAGTTGTAGAGCTTTAAAAGCATGTATAATAACTCCAAATGCTGACTAATCAAAAATCCAGAATCTGAGCAAGCCTCCACTAACTGATGTTGGGATCAACACTAGAATTTGCACAAGAAGTGTAGCATGAATACTGTTGATACCCAATTTTTTCCCAAATTATTTTAAAAATTGTATATATACCTTCAAAATCGCTCTTTATAATAACTGGTATTTTTCCAAGATTTTTCATATTTTTTATTAAATCCTTTTCCAATTTATTCAACATTTTTTATATTAAATAATTATTCATAAATTGTATTATAAAGAATTTCAAAATATTTCCCAGTCAATATATCATTTTTATTAGGATTTAATTATTTCACAAATTAGACAATTTGGCAATATTTGACCATAATTATAATAATTTTGCAACTATGGCCTAATTGTACACTTTATACCATTTAAATCAATAATTATTTCATTTTATATTTTTTATACTCATTAATTACCTTTCACTTATCTAGCATCAATTTCATTTTATATGATTACTAGATATTTTTATTTAATTATTTATCTATTTTTAATGAGTGTTTAATAATTAGCCACATATATTTAAATTCTAGCCTAATTCTAACCCAACCCATCAGATTTTAAACAGCCCAAATCAATTCCATACTCGGCCCAACCCCAGATCTATCTGAGTCGTTGATAAAATTAGATCAACGGCCCAGATCCCACCTACCATAATTAAACCTAGACCTACCCCCCCTCCGACCCTTCATTTCCCAATCTCTCATTCTCTCTCTAGTTCTCTCTGGTTCTCTCTAGAACCTTCCCTTATATCTCCACCTCCAATGGAGTTTGTTTGTCTTCTCCGGCTAGTTCCCTCACCGGAAACTGTGGTCTTTCACTGTCTCTTGGTTATTGCTTCACCCTACACCGGTCTAATGGCACCCTAAGGCCCTCAGGCGAGCCTGGAGTGGTTCAGCTCCTACCTATGGTCCCTCATGCCATCTTCCGGCCTCCTCTGTCTATCTGAGTAAGATCCATGACTTTTCCAGCTAACGATGGCGACATCTTTAAGGTTTTTTCTTGTTTTTTCAACTCTCTGAAACCCTAACCCCTGGTATTTTCACGATTCCTTTAGATCTGTGTATATCATGAAGTTTTTTACATGTTTTATTCAAAAAACCTTCCTATTATATTAGATCTACACTAGATCCGGGTTTATTACGAGTATTATTACATTTTTTTCTTAAAGGTTTTCCATTTTTGAACAAGTTTTTCACTTAGGGTTTCTGAGACCTTTTCTTCAAATGATTTCTTGAAGTTTAAGTGATTTTTCTCATATGCTTAAATGTTTATCACTTTTAATCATGATTTATTTAGTTTTAACACTGTGCTGAGCATGTCTTTTCTTTCGATTCGTATGTGTGTCTGTTTTCCATGAGCAACCCCTGTTTCTTTGTGATTGTTGCTTCACTATGCTACTGGGTCTTTCATTCTGCTGCTTCTTGCGTGTTCACCCTGCTTGAATCACTACTGTCTTGAATCTCTGAATGATTATGAGTAGTACTGTACTGATTTTTCATATGATATCCTTTGCTGATTCTGCATGTTTCCTTAGATACATGAGGCCATCCCTTAATTAGCACCAATTTTGAATCCCTGATTTCTTGTGAGATGTTCTTATTTCCAACTTTGTTTTCCTACCTTGTTACATAATTGATTAATTGTTAATTGATTGCTATTTCCTTAAGTGATATTTTCTGAACCTAGCCTCAATTGTATGTTTTAATTAAGGGTGAAACTGTTTCCTTACATGTTACAAGCATAAGAACTTTCCTTAATTATTATTTTTACCTACTAGCCGTTTGAGTTTAACCCCTTCAATTAAGGGATTCCTAATTGCCTATTATACTTACACTATTCTTATATTCCTCTAAGCTATATATGGTTCTTTTCTTATTTAATACTGACCGTGTGAATTACTCCCTTGATTATAGGTATACTTGTGTTAATTGGGTACTGATTGATATCCAGTCCCACAATCACTGGTTAATCTTGGTTCTTTCCTTATTTTTCTTTCTGTTCATCCTTCTGTGTCATTATTTTGGTATTTCGCTGACACTTGTTGTCTTCCTTTCTTATTGTAATTCCTGTATTGTTAGCCATATCACGTAGTCTTCGTGTAGATATCATACTCATATTTGTTCAGGTTGTTTAGTCCAGTAGGTGTCTTGACTATTCCTCGTCCCTACTCCAATGAGGTTAGTCTTGATACTTGCTGGGTACCGCTGTGGTGTACTCATGCTACACTTCTGCACATTTTTGTGCAGATCCAGGTATTGCGAAGTCGGTTTCTCATTAGCTGGCAGCGCAGATTGTTACTGTGGAGACTCAAGGTAAACCTGCTGCTGTGTTCGCAGGCTTCGGAGTCACCTTCCTATTTTGTATTCATACTGTTTTACCTATTTCCAAACAATTGTATTTAGAAGCATTAGCAAACTCTGTAGAGCTTATGACTTGTACTACCGATTTTAGGAAAAATGTATATTGTATTGAGAATTTCATTTCAGAAGTTGTTAGATGTTATTATTATTATTGTTATTCGGTAAATATTAGGCTTACCTAGTCCCTAAGACTAGTTGTCATCACGATACCCACCGGAGGGAATTCGGGAGACACTACTATGCCTATCTTCACTTTGGCTTTATCCATAATTTTTGTTAAAGCTACGATGAAGATAGGTCTCTTGTGTTATAAAACTTTTCCCCAACCACGTTTGTATATCTTTTTGTCATTCTACTTGGGGTTAGTTTTCTCATTTTTAGAAGTAGGATCTAATGTAAATGAAAGGAGTCCTTCCATCAATTTTTTTACATAGTTGACCTACATTTATTTTTGGAGTTCAAGTGACTATCAAATGATGATAGGCATATAGTACCAAATTATAGGTCTAACTATACACATTGTACAAGATACAATTGATTGTCGGCTTAGGAAAATTATTTGGCTATCCACATAAGATTGGAGGTAAGGTTTATATCCTCCTCCGTTGCTGTACTTTTTTCTCTTATGTTTATAAAAACTAACTCGAGGTACTATGCCTTGTGGAATTTAATTTTTAAAAAAAGAAGAAGTTAAAAGTATTGTACATGGTGCAAGCGCGAGAATACTTGTTAAATTTGAAGTTATAACCATAGGGAAAATGAGGACAAAATTCAAGACCAACTACTTTGAGGATTCACCCCAAAATTTCCCTATACCCCATTGGGCTGATCAGTGGGCCCTATTTAGATTTGGAAAACTACTAGCTATATCCATTTATAAGTAGATCATTACAAAAATTGGTCAATTCATAAAATATTACTAATATTAGCCAAATATTACTAATAGTAGGCAATTAACTATTTATAGCAAAAAAGGTCAAATTTTTGCTTTCTTTTGAGTGGGTGTTATTAGAATAGATTGGGTACATCTTAAGGAGCTTGAATCTTAGTTTTGGGATGACTTGGTGAGGTTTTGAGGTGGTTTGATTTGAAAATTCGAAGTAAAAACTGAACATGAAAAAAAAAAATATGTGTATCACATATGTATCATAATTGTACCAATTGTGCATCTCATATATATCCATGTATATTTGTGTGTGAGATATATGCGTAATACATGTCTGATACATGTGTCGCAGAAGAATTTTTTGAAATCAATTTAGTTATGAATTTTGATACAAGACGTCCAAATGAACTCCAACCTTCCTCAAATTTTGTATATTGACTTATCTATATGTTTTCAATGAATTTCAACTATACTCGTTGAAAAAGTTCCTTTTTTGCTTAGATTTTTAGAATATTGGAATTTATTTTTTGTATTTCATCATCTTATTTGCTACCTCATTAATGGAATTCCCTTTCCGTCGTGCATCTAATGTTGCTAATCATGCTTAAAAATATGGAACGAGATTTTTGCATGTGATTCTTTGAGAGAAACAACCTTATTTATTTAATTTTTATATACGCCTGGATAGTTTTGTTAAGTCTAAAACTAATAGGCAGAGGTTGATAAATTAGACTTAGAGGGTGTTTGGCTAAGCTTATAAGCTGTTCAAACTAGCTTATAAGCACTTTTCAGCTTATCTACGCGTTTGGTAAAGTTAAAACTCCTTATAAGCCAAGTGCTTATAAGTCAAAAATAAACCAAAAGCCATACGCTGGTCACACCCAACTTATGAATTTTTAGCTTATAAACAGTTTAAGTTTGACCAAAATATTTACTATTTTATCCTTAATATATTATTTTTTAGAACAAAGCTCATACATCGATACTTAGTGCCTCAAGTACTATTTCAACCTACCGTCCCTCGCCTCTTCAAGTCTGCAATTCTCATTGACTATTTAAGATAAGCAAATTCTCTATTCCTTTACATATTTATATCTATGTGGTTGTGTATTAATCTTTCAAATGTATATAATAAATGAGGACATATCAAATTTTTGGTGTATCAATATTTATTTCTCTTCAAATATTTTGTCCTATTTAGATTTATTTTTACTGAAAAACTTTTATCAATTTATTAATTAATATAACTTATGATTATATGCTTATCATAAAATAAATTATATTTATCATAAAAGTTATCTTATCTAAGCACATTTGTATTTAAAATAAAATGACAAATAAAATATTTTGTATTAGGATCGATTTGGAATCTGTGTAAATAGTTCTAAGGTTATTTAAGTCATTTTAACAGAAAAAAAGCGTATCAGCACCTTTTTATTAAATACTGCAGCAGCTTATTATCAATTTCAGCACTTGTATTCAAACACATAACTACTTATTTAATAAATTAGTTTCAGTACTAAAATATATTTTTCATTACTCTAATGCTTGTCAGCTATTTCAAATCAGCTAATCCAAATGGGCTGTTATTTGAAACATTTGAGTAAGTTTCTCTTTAGATTTCCCATTCAAATGGGTGCCCAACTCCAAACGGGTCAAAAGCTAACATAATCCGTGTCAATTGGCTTTTGAGCTAAAAATATCTTACAAGAACCATGAGATCAAGCAAAGAAAGCAAAAGGAAAAACAAATATGCTTCATCCCCAACAAGAACCCGACCCGTTAAACCATCAGGACCCGACTCAAGACCTGGTTCTCCCTATTCCAGGCCATCAGCTGCTTTCCTTGAGAGTGAAATTGTTACTGATTCAGACTTGGCTTTGTTTGAGAAGCTTGAAATTTCTTCTAATAACAACCCAAGAAGTTTCCCGTACAGTGTGAAGCAGCAGTGTTGGGAGAAAGCAGAGAAAGTGAAGGGTAGAGACCCGGACCGATGGCGCCGCGACCCGTTGGGGAACATACTGTTTAGGAAGCTTGTGGGTTGTCCTGGTTGTCTATGCCATGACTATGACCATATTATTCCCTATTCTAAGGTACGTTCTTCCAACTTCTCAATTTTTATTCCCTCGATTTTGTTTTGTGTGCGAATCTGTTTGATTGGAAACCAGAGTATGAGGACGAAAGAAAGAGTTGACAGGTAAATAATATACCAAAATGCCCTTAGAATCTACTTCTCTCTCCATTTCAATTTATGTGACTGTAGTTTGGCTCGGCATAAGTTTAAGAAAAAAATAAAGACTATTGAAACTAGTGGTACAGTTATTTTTGATGCCATGTCTTTAATGTTAAAAGGGGAAGAGCTAAAGTTTTCATAAATATAGAAAGCTGTCAATTTTTATAAATAGACCACATACAAAATGAAACAGATGGAGTATCTTTTAGATTTATATGGTGGACAAGTCTTGTGAGCTATGCAAAGCTTAAACCGTCCAGGCTCAAGTCTGGATAAAGCAGGAAAGTTGTGTAAAAACTAAAAACTATGTACTTTCTATAGTGGAATGGATGTATATGATGATATGATTTATATAGCTGAATATGATAAAAATTTGGGGTTGAGCTGTAGTTGATGTGTAGTGTCTATAGGATGGACATGTTTAGAATATTGAGCTTTGACACTATTTTGGGGTACCCCTGAATTGGGGTTAACAGCAGCATTTTTGGGTTCAAACTACAAGGTTCTCTGAGACTTTCTATTTCTTTATACATTCCCCGGCATAATTGAGTTTGTGGCACCGTTTGTTCTAGAAGCTGTCTGCTAAGTGTTCTTTCTAGTCCTTGTATTTATAAAGAATTGCAGTGAGGAGGTTATTAAATTGATCCTTTAATGATGTGAAAAACTAAAAGAAAATATGTTGATAACTTAATGATCTGATGAGTATAAGAGACACCTATTTGTATGTGTTAAATAAAAGACACACCTATATATATTTATTTTTTTCCCCTATTTTTTCTAATACCACTGTTGCGAATAAGGATTCCATGGACGCATTTGTGGATTTTTTAACATATCTTTTCCTGTTTTTCGCTATTGTTTGCTAAACTGTTCCTTCAAATTAAAATCAAAGATTCCATTAATTTGGACATGTTAGGTAAACATCTATGCTAAAAATAAGAACAGAGAAATTAAAACTTATAAAATTTAAAGCATACTTCGTACTTAATAATTCAGAAAAATATTCATACATTGTTGGTTTTAGTCCTACACAAAAACTTCACCAACCAACAAATACAGTTATGGTCAATAGAGCAATAAAAGTATTACCCAAATCTTTCACCTAACTTTTCTTGTTACACAAAACAACAAGTTAGTTATAGCAGATATATAAAAATGGCAAAAATGCAAATAGTTTATCTGAATTTGGAAATTTTGTAAGGAATTGGATTCTAACTTATACTTCTCTAGTCTGAGGAAAAAAGCTAGACTACTCTCCCTTTGCCATTAAAAAGTTTTATAATCTGCTACTTTTGAGGATGAAGCAACTTTGGCTTTCATTGCAAATCCAACATGAATTTAATTGTGTAGAAATTGTGTCCATTTGGACTTATAAAAAAATGGAGCTATAAGTACATCCCTTCCTGAAATCAAGGTCTCTGGACGAGATCAATAATCAACTTTTTGAGTAGCCGTCTAACCCCTAACTCGAACGAATCTGAAATTTATAAGGACCAAATAATTTTCACCTATGCGATTTGTTCCAGAATGCCTCTGGAACACATTACCTACCAGGTTTCCTTCCACTATAACTCGGTTGATTCTGGAGCCGGAGTTCAACAAGAGGAGCATTTAGACGGTTAGAAAGAATAATCACCAAGATTTTGATGGCTAAAGATGGAAGACACTACAAGACCAAAACAATGAGAAGGAAAAAGAGAACCATTCAATGCTAGGGGAAGATCGGAACCAGCCATGCTTGGAAAGATGAGGGATAAGATTGAGTTACTAACCAAAGCATTTGAAGATGTGAAAATTAGTGTTTAGGAGCAAGGAGAAAGAGCTGTTGGTTTAGAAGTTTGGTTAATGAAAAAATTGGACAGGGTTGAGAGTATTTTAATACAACACTCACTTTATACTAGCTCTACAATTTGGGCGTTTGCCAACTATGTGAAGAAGTGGGAGCAAAAATGGGTTACACAATACTAGTGGATTTCCCCCTTATCATTTTATGGATCCTGATTCTGTATATGGGCAACCACCAGCACAATGTATTAGTGATTAGCATTTAAGATTAAAATCTAGTATAAGAAGACTCACTAAAATATTAATAGCGACAAAATCTGCATTCTTCATTTGAATATCAAATTTAAAATGGTTTTCGAACTTGATTGACATGATTTTTCAACAATCAACTGAATCTTAACTCCGGACTAGTTGGATCTGCTATATCAATCTTTCATATATATTCTGATCACTTTTGAGAATATATCATAGTTAAAATATTTCTTACGCTGACTAACCTACCGCAACATTCCTCATTCAGATTTGCTGCCGGCTAGTCCTGCGTTTACAGAGGCGCAGTTTGATTGTCATGATTGTACTTCATATTCCACTTAGTTGTAGTTCTTTGAATTTTTTGTCCATGTATTTGTTGCTTGTATTTATAGCGACTTTTTCTTTGATTACACATTTCGAGTAGATTTTGAAACTCTCTATGCCTTTTACCTTTAATGATACTATCAGAAAGTGGCACAATGTTGTCGGAATGGCCAGTAAAAATAGGCGTTGTGTCACTGGGACAACCATCAGAAATGGACGTAGAGTGAACAGACCGTTATAGAGAATAAGTGTGGCATCACTAGGGTCACTGGAGATAGATGTAGTGCCTTCACAACGATCACTTGGAGATCGGCACAGTACCGTCAGAGCTGGCACCGAAAATAGAAATGTTGCTGCTTGAATGGTAGGAGTTACTTAAACCACTACCACAATTGTAGAGCCTCTTATACCATTTTTAGATAACAAGAGAAATAAAGAGATACATAGATAACTTGATGATTTGGGAAATGCAAAGCATTACTTTTTTCAAACAAAAGATATAGATGATATGTCCAGTGTGGGACATCTCAAAAAGAACTTTATATATGCCATATTTTCTAATCTGTTGTACTGATTATCAATGTCTGCTTCTAGCAAATTAGCTTCAGAGAAGTTTGGAGCTTCTGCTTGTCCTTTTTCCAAGAAGGAAAACAACATAGCGAGACAGGTGGTTAGGACCACCGCCAGATAAGTACAAGCTACCTGAGTCTCTATCGATATAGTAGAGGTGCTGATACCATGTGGAAAAATAAGAGAATAGAGATAGTAGAGGCGGTGGTACCATGTGAGAAAATAAGAGGGACTACTTGATCATCTGATGACACAGGACAGAGCTATTTATCTGTGTGAACATAATATACATGATATTTGCACACTGCAGGACAATATCTAACATCAAAATTGATTCTTAAACATTTTAGCATTTTAATAATAACCCTTGAGATTCTAACATATACATTTACCAACTCAAGCTCTGTACTGAAATTTTCCTTGTGGTGCTTTATGCTTCACTCCTGAGGAAAGAAAAAGGGAAGTCAAAAATAAAAATTACAACAAGTCATAAAGACCTAAATTGGGGGTACGACCGTTATTCCTTAGCTTGTATACTGGATCTCATTTAATTGGCAGGATTGTTAGACTAATTTGTCAAAGACATTCTTCACATGGACTGCATGATGAGAACTTGATAACATCTCCAGAAAAAAATGAACAGTTAATTTTTTTAATCTCAGTTCTTTTGCATGTTCATTTTTCATTTTATCACACCTGTGATTGCAAAAATATCCAAAATTGAGTCTAGAATCAAACAAGTAATAGAAAATCTTTTTTCTTCCCAAAAATTCTGGTCAGTCTTAATTGAGTAGGACTTCGTTAAACTTTGCAAAAGCAAATAAGAGGATGAGGAAGAAGCAAAAGAAGAGTATAATATATAGGAGGAATTGAGAGAGAGGTCTATACTTCTGGGAAAAAAAGTACAAGCATGCTTAGGTTCATATAATGCACATTGTAAATGGCTTTGCTAAAGAGCTAGTAGTTTCCAACAGCTTCATTTCTGTTCCCTTTATTTCTTCTTCTTGGGTTTGCTACAGAAGGTGGGGCAAGTGCTAAACTTGCTAATGAATATGATATGACGACTTCTAGCCTTAGCTTTGCATTCACACCATCAGTTTCAATCAGATTTTTGTGGCATCAACCGAAAAACTTACATTAAAAATGCCATATTTTCTAATCTGTTGTACTGATTATAAATGTCTACTTCTAGAGAAGATGGACTAGTCTTTTCAAGCTACTGTCTGTTATAGATGCTTTATTATTGACCTTTTGTTGAACCGACAAAATTTAGAAAGTAGACATTTTTAATTGAGGCTCGTTTTTTTTCAACATTTTTAATTGAGGTTATCTGTTTCAAATTTTTGTAGGGTGGACAAAGTACATTAGAGAATTGTCAGGTTCTGCAGGTGAGATTTTCTTTCCTGTAAAACATATATGTTTGTGCTTTAATGTGGAGTATCTTGAAAAATCCTTAGCTGCACTATGGCATACTTATGGATGTCCTGTTATTGTTTTTGACAGTTAATCTGTATGATAGTTTATAGTAACTGCTGCTTTAGAAGACAATGTTTATTAATGATTTGTAACATATACTACTTTATCTTTTAGCTGCAAGTTCTTTAGAAAAAACAAGGAGTATTAATAGCATGTTTGGCCAAGCTGGAAAAATCAGTTTATTTTGGGAAGTGCTTTTTTCAAAAGTACTTTTAGAAGACTAATCAATTTGAAAAGTACTTTCGAGCAACAACTTGTGTTTGACCAAGCTTTTCAAAAAGTGCTTTTACGTTTTAAATTAGGAATAAGGACATGAAGAGATTAAGAGCCCGTTTGGATGGACTTATTTTAAGTGACTTTTAAGTATAAGCCATAAGTTAGGAATTCTAGCTTTTGGCTTTTGGCCTTTTTATTGGGGTCATTTTAGCTAAAAAACAAGTGCTTAAAAGCTAAGCTGCTCCGGCATGACAGTTTAGATGCTGCACCCGTATCGACAAGACACTAGTATGGGTGTGGGTATGGGATCTGTAACGAATCTGGTCAAACAATTTTGGGTACGTTGACCATGATGGACGGAAAATTTCAAGACGAGATACAATTTGATTCTCTGAATCAGAACCAAAGCTAGGGTAAATTTGAAGAAAATAGCATACCTTACTAGGAAATCAATCCTTACTTATCTACAACTTGAGAATTAAAAACAAAAATAACTTTATAAGCTATACGTAAGTGTTCTACAAAATTTCTCATAATTTAGTAATATTTTTATTTTTTTGAATAACTTTTAGCCGGATCCCCGCACCCGTATCCTACTAGGATCCGTATCCCCGAAACTTAGAATTTATATCTTAAAGGATCCGACCTTTAGATCCGCACCCGTATCCGAGCAACTTAGTTTAAAAACACTTTTTTACTTTATCCAAACACTACAAAATGGCTTAAAAGCTATTTTGGCTTAAAAGCAATTAAAATAAGCTTATCCAATCGGGCTCTTAACTTAATAGTTAATATTATATGAGTAGATAAATAATCACAAATATTTATTATTGAAAATAATAATTAAGTTTTTTATTTAATTTAATTAAACTATAAAAATAAAATTGAAATGTACTTTATTCTTTCAAAATGATTTAAACATATCAAAAAATCTTTCAATAAATATGAAAGTTCACTCCAAAAGTCATTATATATTACTTAGTAGTTTAAACTAAATAAGGTTATTTTGGTATATACAATATTTTGATAAGGATATTGTTGGTAAGAAATCCAAAACTGCTTCTGCTTCTGGGGAGAAGCTATTTTTTTTTTCTTCTCAAAAACTGCTTCTGCTTTTACGCAAAAACACTTTTTCTCCCCTAAAAAGCTTGGCCAAGCACCTCAATTTGAGAAAAAAACACTTTTTTGAGGAATTTTTTTTTGGGCCATGGGAGAAGCTTGGCCAAACAGGCAATAAGACTATTTAGGGATTAGGGTCACTTGCGTATCTTGTGCTTTATCTCCTTAATTATTTTGCTGCTTGGTTCTCCATTTTTATCCATGTTCTCTGGACTAGGTATTTATTTGACTGCTCCTTTGTGATTGCTGGAAGTGTAAAATCTGGTACATCTATTGGATCCAGTGCCAATCTCAATATTGAAATGGAACTTGGCTAGCCAACCTTCATCCCTCCTCCACTTCACCCAAAAAGAGGGGGGAAAAAGCCGAAGAGAAAAGAAAAGGTTATGATTATGTAGAGAGCGGGAAGTAAATGGGGAACTAGTGTGTCTAAGAGTTAACATAATTGACGGTACAACTCTCTTCCTGCAGGCGACAGTTAATCGATCCAAGGGGAATCGAACTGATATATCAAAGGCTGAACTTATTCAGAGAAGTTCTTATTGTCGTGTTTCAGGTAGATGCAGTCTTGTGTTCAAGTATTTATAGTTTATGATTTACATCTGCCAATTAACCTTTTAAAACTACATCCAGGTCGTGACATGGATCTTCTTGAACTTTCTGCCTACGGCAATGTCCGTCATGGGCAAGATTCTGGGGGATGTAAAATTCAGTGAGTCATTATTTTGATAATTTCAGTATTACAACTTCTTTGTACAAGATACTCAAGAATGACAGTGATACACTTCTCTTCCATAATCAAAGGAAAGGGTGTCTGTTGGAATTTAGGCCTAATATTCGTGTATCAACTTGCCCGCAGTTGTTAACTCACAATTGTAGCTAGCTTCATGAGCCTTGCTACTTGTATTTATTCTCTTTAAAAATCAATTAAAGCTCTTCACTACTTCCACTCTCACCTCTTATTTTCTTCTGTTTTTGTCTTCGCTTTTCTATTTGCTCTATGTTTATACGTGCAAGTTAATACCCTTCTTCTGTCCATTCTGGAGTAGACAAAGTGGCTTGAAAAGTGGTATTACTACTTAATGAAAGCTCGAGGAATTTTGTTGAGAACGTTTCAGCTTCATGTAAAGCACGTCTGACTTGTTTTTCGTAGTTTGTGTAGGTGTAGCCACTTGGTGGTTGTTGTTGTTGTGTAGGTGCAGATTAATTACCTCTGCAATCATGCATAGACCCTAAGAAGTCGTTGAGGGAGTTATTCTTGCTCACAACCCCTTAAGGTTTGCACTCATTCTCTTTTGATAGAAAAAAGGAAGAACTACCTAAGAAAATTATGTGTTGTTTTTCGTGGTTACCTTGATAGAAAAGGCCAGAGATTGATTACAGCTAGTCAGTAGCAGTCAAGTAATTAGCACACTTTGTACCCTGATGGTGATGATATTTTGTTTCATATTCTCATATTCTTAAGTATTCAGCACGTTGATTCTTGCCAATTCACGAAGCTATCATTACAGTAGAGTGTTGCTTTTAGGAAAAGCTGAAGCAGCAAAAGAGTGTAGCAGGTACCGGTCAAAGAATTGGGTGAAAAGAATGGTTTTACTAGGTTCAAATTCTAGTACTAGACAAACATCGCTAAGTGATTTTTTTAATATGCCTAAACATTGACGGACATAGAGCTCATTTGGGTTAGCTGATTGTAAATAAGCTAATAAGCTTGAGGTGTTGAAAAGCACTATAAAGTGCGCAAACTGATTTATAATAGCAATTATATGTTTGGATAAAAGTATTGAAATTGATAATAATAAACAATTGATGTTTTTAATAAAAAGTGCCGATAAACTGTTATATTAAATTGACTAAAATAACCTTAAAGTTTTACAAAATATTATAAATTAAAAGGTTTTTTTCATAAAGAAACGGAGGAATAAAGTATATGGAATGTTGAGAAAAGGAATTTTATGAATTAAAAAATTTATTAAGGAAAAAATAGTAAAAATTTTAGTCAAAGAGAGTGCTTATAAGCTGAAAAACTATAAGTTGGGGTGACTAGTTTACGGCCGATTTTGACTTTTAAGTACTTTGAATATTTATCAAACGCGTAAATATGTTAAAATGTGCTTATAAGTTAATTTGATCGGCTTATAAGTTTAGCTTCAACGCGAAAGGTAAGAGGTAATTATTGATTAAGGATGTCGATAGCTTGCCAATACATGGCTCAAATACAACGAGCGTTGTTAGTATAGTGGCCAATCCCAAGCACCCGAATAATTAGCTGAAGAACAACGGGCGCCAAACCCTGAGGCCAGAAAAAAAAAANCCCCCACCACACAAAAAAAAAAAAAAAAAAAAAAAAAAAAAAAAAAAAAAAAAAAAAAAAAAAGCAACACGAAATTGTTGAGACTTAAGAATCATATAAACATATATCATGCTTGACATCAATTTGGTAGATGCTAGAGCATGTAGCTGATGGTCGATGTTACAAGATACATGAGAATCCTTTAACTGGAATTTTGTGGTAGTTTAACTAGAACTTTTAAGACTTTTTTTGTGAGCTTGTTTGTATCTCAATTATTCCATTGAGTACTTACTATTTCCGGCAACACAAGTATCAGGTAACTATGCCGACTAACTGTTAGGCATATGAGAAGAATACACCACACCTTTGAGTGTAATTTCATTTTTGGGATTTGAACCTGAAACTTCATGGTTTTCTTCAGAGACGGATCCAGGATTTGATGACTACGGGTACCACTATATTTAATGCAAACTTACCACTAGTTGAGGAGGTTAAAGAGGGTATACATTTGGTCGGTTCCCTCCGTTTTGAATTAATCCGGTTCGGTTTGATTCAGCCCATTTTAAATTAATGCGATTCGCTTTACACGATTTTTAGTGCATATAAATATGTAATAAGCAAACAAAGAATATTTAGTCATGTATTTGACANATAATCATAGAGAATCCAGGTTCATTAGGTTATAAATATCACACATCTTTATATTTTTGAAAAGGTCAGCGCACTATCTTCCCCCTTTTGGCATCATCGAAAAGTTTGCAAAAATGATATACTTACCAGTTTTATTAATTATTACTCATGGCCATTGAGGCAACTGCAGGTGCAAAGCATGATTAATCAACACAAGAAACCAATAAATGTTAGCTAACTCAGAAATTGAGACAAGTCAATAACTAAAAGCAAACTTCATTGATAAGGAACGATAATCAACCATACACAGAAAAACAAAAGCAACCAACTATGAGCAAAATAAAATAAAAAGAACTGGAACTGATAACTGGTCTTAAGATGGTTTAAGGAAGCTCTAAGAAGCCTAAGGATGGGAAGGTGCAGTGGAGGTTGTGGACTTGGATTGTAGGAGAGACAACATCTGCTGAAGAACGCCTTCATTCTTTTCTTTCTCCTTTGCTAATTCAGCTCTAAGAGCATCCCTCTCTTCTTCAACCTCAATCACACGATACTTTAACTGAAGGATCTCCATATCCTTAATCTCGTTTTCTTGCACCAAAATTCTAACTTTGCTATTGACTGGTTGCTTCCTACATGAACCAGGTTCATCCCCAGGAACATTGACATTGTAGTCACTTGTAAGCAAAGTTTCCTTCCCAACATAATCTTTGGCCGTAGCCATCTTAGTCTTCTTTACTGGAACCCCAAAATGTGCAAGCATTGCTGTCAGCATGAAGCCATAAGGAATTGCGTGTGCCTTGGTTCAATTCACCACTATGTCAAGGAGTTGGATGATAAAAGCTGGCCAATTGATTTGCTTTCCCCTGTACAAGCATTCTATTAATGTAAGATCCATATAATTTGCCATATGCCTTTTTTCCTGTCTAGGCAGTAGGAACTTAATGACGAACTCAAAGAGTAGCTTGTGCTCAGGCTTCATCTCACTCTTGTAAGCCGGCCTGGGTTCAATCTCCTTCTCACTATCACTAAAGAACCTAGTGATGTCGATTGCTGAGGCCATCCCATCTATACAAGGCCATCTCTGCCTTGTATAGTCCTCATAGCCCTCAGCTAGTATGTTAAGAATAACACCCAGTTCTTTGACATCAAAGGAAACCTCAATTCCTTTGACCATAGACGTGACCCTGCCTTCCTTGACACTTGCTTTCCCCATAAACTTTACCAACTCTGCTCTTTCCAGCCTGCCTTCCATTCGAAGGACCAGGTCCTTCCAGCCATGTACCTCCAGAGTTTCCATAAGATACTGCATACCAGGCTCCTCTAAATCCTTCACCAGCTTGCCCTTTAGCATTGTTCTTTTTCCAAACATGGTAACCCTGTCAGTCACCACCCCAATTTCCTTCTCCTCTTCTCCACTCAAGTCTGCATCATCATCATAAACAACTTTCACTTTCTTTAGCGTGGACCTGGTCTTCTTAACAGATTTTATTGGTGCGACAGACATCCTAGCTGACTTCTTTGAAGAAGCCTTAGTCTTTGTGAATTTTTGTGTCTCAGCCACACCTGGAGCAGGTTGCTCCTCCTGTTGGACCAGGTCCAACCCAGTTTCTTCAATTTCAATAGCCTCAACAAACTCTCCAACTTTTGCTTTTCCTTTTGTTGCTCTCCGCTTCTTGCTCTCCTTCAGTGCCTTTTCTAATTTTTCTTCTTCTTCTCTCACAGTGCTACGAGTAGCTCTAACTTTTGGAGCAGAAACACCAGCAACTTCAGAAATTTTCCTTTTCTTTGAAGGAACTGGGTGAGTTGCCTTCTTGGGTTTCTGACTCCTTCTTCTCTTGGGGTTGATTTAGCCCCAGATACTCAGCCTATATCTATCCCTCCGTATCGTATGGCTCCGAAAGAGTTGAAGGAGTTGAAGGAGAAGCTTGAGGAGTTTTTAGCTAAGGGGTTCATCAGACCGAGTGTGTCGTCGTGGGGTGCTCCAGTTCTATTTGTGAAGAATAAGGATGGGTCTATGTGGATGTGTATTGATTACCGCCAGTTGAACAAGGTTACCATTAAGAGCAAGTATCCCTTGCCGCACATCAATGATTTGTTTGACCAGTTGCAGGGTGCTCGTGTGTTTTGTAAGATTGACTTGAGATCAGGGTATCATCAGTTGAAGATTCGGGCTTCAGATGTTTCGAAGACTGCTTTTCGTACGAGGTATGGCCATTATGAGTTCATGGTGATGTCCTTTGGTTTGACTAACACCACAGAAGCCTTTATGGACTTGATGAATAGGGTGTTCAAACCGTATATTGATTCCTTCGTCATTGTCTTCATTGATGACATTTTGATTTACTCCCGTAGCCTGGGGGAGCACGAGCAGCATTTGAGAGTCGTGCTCCAGACTTTGCGAGAGCATAAGCTATATGTTAAGTTCTCCAAGTGTGAGTTTTGGCTGGATTCCGTGGCATTTTTGGGGCATGTGGTATCCGGAGAGGGTATCAAGGTTGATCCTCAAAAGATCGAGGCAGTTCAGAGTTGGTCGCGTCCTACTTCAGCTACTGAGATTAGGAGCTTTTTGGGCCTAGCAGGTTATTATCACCGATTCATGGAGGTTTCTCTTCTATTGCAGCTCCATTGACCAGATTGACTCAGAAGAATTCCCCGTTTCGATGGTCTGACGAGTGTGGGACGAGCTTTTAGAAGCTCAAGACAGCATTGACCTCGGTGCCAGTTCTAGTATTGCCATCCGGTTCTGGGAGGTACACAGTGTATTGTGACGCTTCACGCGTTGGCTTGGGGTGCGTGTTAATGCAAGAGGGGAGAGTTATTGCTTATGCTTCACGCCAGCTGAAGGTTCATGAGAAGAACTACCCTGTGCACGATTTGGAGTTGGAGGCGATTGTTCATGCTCTAAAGATCTGGAGGCACTATTTGTATGGGGTGTCCTGTGAGGTCTACACCGACCACCGCAGCTTGCAGCACTTATTTAAATAGAAGAATCTTAATTTGAGGCAGCGCAGATGGCTTGAGTTGTTGAAAGATTATGATATTACCATTCTTTATCACCCGGGCAAGGCTAATGTGGTAGCGGATGCGTTGAACCGGAAGGCTGAGAGTATGGGTAGCTTGGCTTATATTGCAGCGGAGGAGAGACCTCTAGCCTTGGACATTCAGTCCTTGGCGAATCGCTTGGTGAGATTAGATCTTTCAGAGCCTCGTCAAGTATTGGCACATGTGGTTTCTCAATCTTCGTTATTGGGGGAGATTAAGGCTCGATAGTTCTATGATCCGTGCTTGGCAGAGCTTCGGGAAACAATGGTTTTGGGTAGGGCCAAGGAGGTTACTATTGGTGAGGATGGTGTTCTGAGACTTCAGGGCCGCTTATGTGTTCCTAATGTTGATGGCCTGAGGGAGAGGATTCTAGAGGAGCTGCACAGTTCTCGATATTCTATTCACGTTGGTGCTATGAAGATGTATCGTGATTTGAAGCACCATTTCTGGTGGAGGCGAATGAAGAAGGACATTGTGGAGTATGTGACTAGGTGCCTCAATTGCCAGCAGGTTAAGTATGAGCACCAGAGGCCAGGAGGCCTACTTCAGCAGATGCCCATTCCTGAGTGGAAATGGGAGCACATTGCTATGTACTTCGTGGTTGGATTGCCTCGGACTTCGCGAAAGGTTGACGCGGTTTGGGTCATTGTGGATAGATTGACCAAATCGGCGCATTTCATTCCAGTGGCTACCACATATTCATCTAAGAGGTTGGCACATATCTTCATTCGGGAGATAGTCCGGTTGCATGGTGTGCCGGTGTCCATCATATCAGATTGAGTCCATCAGTTCACCTCGCACTTCTGGAGAGCATTGCATAGTGAGATGGACACCCTGATAGACCTCAGCACAGCATTTCATCCCCAGACTGATGGTCAGTCAAAGCGTACAGTTCAGATATTGGAGGACATGATCAGGGCTGTGTGATGGATTTCGGGGGTCAGTGGGACCAGTTCTTGTCTTTGGCTGAGTTTGCTTACAATAATAGTTATCAGTCCAGCATTGATATGGCACCATTTAAGGCTTTGTATGGTCGGCGATGTCGTTCCCCTATCGGGTGGTTTGAGCTCGGCGAGGCTAAGTTCTATGGCACTGACCTGGTGAGGGATGCCTTGGAGAGAGTGAAGTTGATTCAGGAGAGACTCCGTACAGCACAGTCCAGACAGAAGAGTTACGCGGATCAGAGGGCACGTGATGTATCATTCATGGATGGAGATAGGGTCCTGTTGAAAGTTTCGCCTATGAAGAGTATTATGAGGTTTGGGAAGAAAGGCAAGCTGAGCCCAATGTTTGTAGGTCCATTCGAGGTGTTGAGGCGAGTTGGGGAGGTTACTTATGAGCTGGCCTTGCCTCCCAGCTTATCAGGAGTTCACCCAGTTTTTCATGTATCCATGCTCCGGAGGTACCACGCCGACTTCTCTCATGTGGTCGATTTCACCACTATTCAGTTGGATGAGAGGTTGGGCTACGAGGAGGAGCCAGTTGCTATTACTGATAGACAGGACCGCAGTTGAGGTCCAAGAGAGTTTCTGCCATAAAGGTCCAGTGGAGGGGCCAACCAGTTGAGGAGTCAACCTGGGAGTCTGAGGAGAACATGCGGATCAGATATCCACACTTATTCAGCACTTCAAGTATGATTCTAGACCCGTTCGAGGACGAACGCTTGTTTAAGAGGTGGAGAATGTAACGACCCGACCGGTCATTTTGCGTTATCGGACCCCATTCCCCTAAATGAAACTTCCCATAGCAGCATTTTTATGATTTATGACTTGCGGGGACTGGTGGTCCAGGATTCGGAGGTGTTTTGAGTGCAGTAGGAACAATTGGTTCCTTAAGGCTGGCCTTTAAGGCCAAGTTTGACTTCGGTCAACGTTTTGGGTAAACGACCCCGGAATCGAGTTTCGTCGGTTCCAGTAGCTTCGTGTGATGATTTCGGACTTAGGCGTATGTTCGGATTGGGTTTCTGATGAACCGGGTGCATTTCGGCGACCAATATTGAAATAAGAAGTTCCTTAAGACCATATTTTGGTTTGGGATGCATTTTTGTGTTTCCGAGGTCCGAACGGAATTCCGAGATTGGGAATAGTTTCGTTATGTTAATTATGACTTGCCTGCAAATTTTGAGGCCATTCCGAGTAGTATAGACCCGTTCGGCGCAATGGAATGAAATCTAGAATTTTTTAAAGTTCTTAAGTTGAATTCAAGGGGTTTGGAGGGTGATTTTGAGTTTTAGCGATGTTTTGAGTGTTCCGTAAGCTCGAGCGAGTCCGTCATATGATTTGGGACTTGTTGGTATAAATTGTCAGGGGCTCGGGTGGGCCCAGGGGCCTCTCGGACCCCGCACGGGGTCAAAACACAGCAAAATCCAATGCTGGTGCAGCTGCTTCTGGTGTGACCGCACCTGCGGTCGCCCAGTCGCAGGTGCGAGACCGCCCCTGCGGTCCCCTTCACGCAGGTGCGGAAAACCCATGGACCCCTCCTCTTTCGCAGGTGCGGACTTGTGCCCGCTAGTGCGAGTCCGCTGGTGCGGGATTCCTTCGCAGGTGTGACTCCACTGGTGCGGATTTTCCCTCACAGGTGCGGATTTTCCCTCACAGGTGCGACCCCAGCTCCCAGGCCTAACCTCCGCAGGTGCGGCCATTTGCTTTCGCAGGTGCGAAAATCCCTGTGAGATAGACTTATTTAATGTCCAAAAACACGGGTTTCATCACATAATTCCACCCCCAACCTCCATTGTTGAGCCCAGGAGCTTGAGAAAACTGATGTTCGACCAATTCCTCCAAGAGGTAAGTAATTCCACTCCCTTTTGCTAATTAAATTCATGAATTGTCAAAAAACTCCTCTACTAATTCCTAGAAAAATCTAAGTTTGGGGAAGTGATTGGGATTTTAGAAAAATTTGAGATTTTTCCATTTAAGGCTATGAATTCTTGTATAAATCATATAATTTTGATCCTTAGGCTTCGGGTGTGTGATCCCTTCGAGAATTTTCGGAATCCGAGCTTGTGGGCCCGGGTTGGTTTTTAGAATTTCCTCAAGAATATCAAAAATTGGGTAGGCTAGAATGAATTTCCTACTTTGAGCATGCATTGATGTTGTTGAACTATATTTGGCTAGTTGTGAGTCGTCGAGGGTAGATTTCGGAGATTCGGGCGCATCCTTGATCCGAGGGGTGGTTTCGTCGTGAGGTGAGTCTCCTTTCCAATCTTGTAAGGGGGAAATGTCCCCATAGGTTCCTAGTTTGCTATGTATACATGTTGTGGGGGACGCGTATGTACCAAGTGACGGGAGTTCGTACGTGGAGACTATATTGCTATGTCGGGTAGCCTTAGGACTCACGAGCATGCCACTATGTGCCTTATTTGTACCTTTTATGTGATAAGAGTTGAAATTATTGTTAAATTGCTATGGAAACATGAAACATTTTGATTTGGATCCCAGTTGGCTATTTGTGGTATTGTCATAGTCCTGTTGAGTTCACTGTTGAGTTGGTACACACATGTACTTATATATACATATATACACTTGATATCGAGTCAGCACACGAGTCGCAGGGATGATGCGCGACCATGGGATAGCTTATTACTATTATTATCGTGTCCTTACACGAGTCGCAGTGATGATGCGCGATCGTGGGATTGCTTATTATTATCGAGTCAGCACATGAGTCGCAGGGGATGATGCGTGACCGTGGGATAGCTTATTATTATTATTATCGAGTCAGCACACGAGTCACAGGGATGATACGCGATCATGGGATAGCTTATTATTGTCGAGTCAGCACACGAGTCGCAGGGGATGATGCGCGATCGTGGGATAGCTTATTATTGTATCGAGTCAGCACGCGAGTCGCAGGTATGATTCGCGATCGTGGGATAGCTTTATGACCCTAGTCCTTATGACCACCTTTATGACTCCGGTGTCCACTTGAGTTTGAGTCGCTTAATATAAAAATGGGAGTGTCAAGCATTGGTTAAGAGTAAGTTTTTGGTACCTTGTTGTCCCTTTTCAGTTTATTATTTGGTTTTCGTTAATTTCTACATACTTGTTGCTTACTGTTTTTCCATGTCTATTGTTTTAGCCATATTTCGTCATATATATTATATTGCTGGACCTTAGTGAGTATCTAGTCGACCTCTCGTCACTACTCCTTCGAGTTTGGGTGGGATACTCACTGGGTACATATCTATTATGTACTCATGATGCACTTCTTCTTTTCTTTCTGTACTTGACTGTACAGGTCAAGAGGCTGGCACATCTGACTATCAGGCTGGCGCTAGATACTGACTAGACGGAGTAGATTTCGCGGTGAGCTGCTTTTCTTGGCGATCTCTAGCAGCACCCTGGAGTTTCCTTTTGTTATTTCCCTTGTCTTCTTCATTCAAACTATGGGATTGTATATATTTATGTATTCTGATAGTTGCCCGTGATACTCGTGACACTAGTTCCTGGCACACATGTGCGTACATTTTGGGTTTTTGGGCTGCATTTTCAGACATATGCTTAACGTTTGACTCACGTATCAAATGTCTTATTTTCATGTCACCGACTAATATCATGTAAATAAATGCCTAAAACTGGTAAAAGTTGGATTAATTAATCACATGGGAAGGGTAACACTTAGTAGAATTTATGTTGGCTTGCCTAACCCTGTTGTTGGGCGCCATCACGACCCGAGTGGGAAATTGGGTCGTGACAGAGAGAATGGATGAATCAAACTTTTCCTGGCCCAATTTGGCAGCCAGTTTTTTTCTTTTACAAACCTCTCATTTTTTCGACTGGCCTGCTCTTTTGCAGTACACTAGTATTTGTAGTGTCTCGTCTTACCACAATGGGTGCAGGTTTTATTCTCGGGAAGAGTGAGATACTTGTTTTTGGGATCGCACTTGGGCAGTTGGCTTCCAAAGCCAATCCCTCTCTTGTTGCTACTATGATTCTCTTGAAGCCATATCAGGGCATCAGAGGATTTATTCCATATACAGGTTCGATATAATTCATGTTTGACTTTGCCAAGTTGTTCATTAAGAGTTCTTATTTGTTCGTCCTTGGCATACATCTTATCTTTTAATTTTCCTATGTTTTCTTCTAACATGATATGAGAATGATCAACAGCATTTTTACTTGATCCAAGCTTTAGCTTTAAGTTTTCAGATTTCAGTTCTACAATCTCAATTTCAAGAGGATGAACCTGTTTTGAGTAACAAAAATGGTCCCGAAGAACCACCCGATGATTATCGTCCAACAAAAGAGTCTCAAGATCTTCACTATCACCATCCTAAACACAATGGTTTGTCTTTGACCATGGGATCAAAGGAAACTGTGTTAGGCCCAAGTGAAGCGTTTCTTGAGGCACCGTTATTGAAAAACAAAACAACAAGAAAAGGAAAAACAGACTCAAACCCTTAGCAAGGTTGTCACACCGTCCATCCTTGGGAAGAGCCACCCGGTTCACACAAGTTCCACCTTTGAAAAGAACCGTGGCGTTAAGAAAACCAAAGGCTTATTGCTCACGTGAAAACCAAACAAAAAGCTATGAAAGAAAAATAAAAAGCTATAAAATAGAAAAGAAATGCGTAAAGTAAAGTACGTGGGATAGAATGAATATGTACAATAGGGGAATTAGATGAATATACATAGGGGATGAATATTTACAATGGATAGTTATCTTATACATACCAAAATGGGAAATAACATAAAGAAAAAGAAGAAAAATAGTGTTTGCATTATACAACCCAATGTAGCCAAAATCAAATGCCTGTAGGGCCACTCCCCCAACTAAGAGATAGCATTGTCCTCAATGCTATATAGCAAAAATAGTCTACAAAATATGGGAGAGACAGAGAGTAAAGAAAACTCCCTATTGGCCCTCAGCCTGCTGTGATCCCTGCAGTTGTGTCTGAGAGGGGGTAGGATCTGTTTGAGATGGGGACTGTGAAGGAGCTGGGTCTGCTACAGCCTGTGATGGAGCTCCGGTGGGCTGGGCCTCCTAGCTCTGAGCCTGAGTGTGCTCTGTGGAAGGGTCTGCCAGTACAAGTCTGATGCCCTGAGCACGGGGCATGACCTTCCTCTTCTTCAATGGCCTCACCAGCTCCTCCTCCTGCACTAACTGAGGCTCTAGCTGCTGCTCTGGCTGTGACCCAGTAGGGTCGGCTAGTAGCATCTCCAATGGAATCTGATCACCCGATAGCTTGTTGACCTCCTTTCTCAACCTATCCACCTCCTCCTTTGACGCTTGAGTCTTCCTCAGCTTCTTTGTTTCTTTCGCCAGCTTTGTCAATGCACTCTCATGTGCACCCACCGCGTCCAGGATTTTCTTCTGGTTCTTCAAAATTTCTTTCAGCATGTCCTCAATGGACTGCGGGACCTGTGGTGGGGGAGGAGTAGCTGGGGCTGCCACAGCTGTAGAAATTGCAGTCAACTTTGTAGTAGTTGACTGCATCCAATTGGTGAGGCTTGTCAGTGTCATGTTCAGCCGGTGAACAGTCATGGGATAGGCTCTGGTGGAGGGAATGTCAGTGGTGGTGGAGGTAGACGGGCCTAGAACCTCCTCTGGAATGGCAGGCTGGGGAAGGGAAGGTTCCGCCACCACCACTGGCTCTTCAGACTGGCTAGTGGAGGCAACAGACTTTCCCTTAGACTTCTTTTTGGGGTTGTCCTCATTCTTCAAATCATACCAGGAAAAGGGTGCTTTGGGCTTGACTTTGGTGTCAAAGCGCTTCTTAGTGACTTCCTGGTCTTCACAGTACATAGTCAGATAATGAGGAAAGGGATAAGAAGTATCACATGTGCTGACAACCCGGCTAATGACCTCAGACATCACATTCCCCACGTTGATGGAGTACCCAGCCATGATAGATGCCACCAACACATCCCTACTGAGGGGGAGGGTCTGGTCATGATGGGTTGGGTCTAGCCTGCTGCATACAAAAGTCTCCCACTCTTTTGCTTCGAAGTTAAGGGTCCTCCTGGTGATAGTCTTCCTAGCAGTTAGCCACTCTGGAGTCTCCCCGGGCTTAGCCAAGTGTAAAGCCAACCAATTTCTAGCAGCATCCTTTTCTGCCAGTTTCTCTCGGTACAAGGAATCATCCACATCATCCATCTCCAAATAGTCATTTAGTGAAACTCCGTCAAAAGGCACTGTGAGATTGCGGACTTGGGATGCCTTTGAGTCCTTTTCAAGAAAAAGCAAATTAGTGTAGAACTCCTTCACTATGTGCTCATTTGCATTCGGGAGATGTTTAGTGAAGTAAGACCACCCTTTTCTATCTCGGAACTGCTGCCTCACATTGGGGTTGTAGGTAGACAAATCTTTCAGTGAAAAGGTACGCTCTGGAATAAGTAACCGTGTAGTCCACAATTCCCTGAATCTGTGAAAGGCTTTCTCACTGACGAAATGATCCTTCCACGCATCCGGATTCCGAGTACGCTCGACCCCTTCAACCACCTGTTCATCCCCCTTGTTGTCACTTGAATTCTCCCCAGATAAGGAAGCTATAGGGGAAGTAGAATATGAGTGTGCACTGGAGGCGGTTTAGCTGGGGAAACTGCTTGTGCTGGGGCCGGAAGAGATGAGACAGGGTCCATTGGGGATGACTGTGATGAGGCCTCCTCTGATGGAGCATACTCACTTCCCGATGGTGAAGGAGGAGAGTCTGTAACCTGACTGGGCCGTCGGGATGACTGAGGAGGCATTGAAACTTTGGATGGTTGCCTTGGTGCCCCCGGGCCTCTTCCCCTTTGAGTTTCTCCTCTACCAGTGTTTTTACGACTGCCTCCTCGAGATAGTACCATTGCCTGCAAAATACACATAAGTGAACATGGTTAGTTTTCCGAGAATTGTTGTGCCAAAACTTCCGTAATCAATGAGCAATAAGTGCACTGGTTTCAGGCCACCGCGGACCGCAAAAATTCAACCACGGACCGCGGTGGAGACCCTCTGATAAGCAAGACACATTGGAATTAACATCGCGGGCCGCGAAAAACCGACCGCAGCCGCGAAGTTATATCCAGTGTAGTATCAGTTCTTAAAGGCAGGGACCGCAGATTGGGTTTTTGCAAATAGAAGCACCGCTGTCCGCGAAAAAGGGACCGCGGACTGCGAAATGGGATATTGAACTAGGGTTTCTAGATTTGGCATTTTCTATGCTAAAGTGTTCATTGAGATGAGCCCTACACAAGTAATCAGTGCAATTGCATTCCAAAGGACTATCATGAACCTATTTGGGTTAACCCTAACATTTTACAAGCCTAAAAAGAGAAAAAATTATGAAAAAGAAGATGAAAAATAAAGAAAATATAGAAATTAAGAAGTTAATGAAGCACAAATACACTTACTAGATGCTTGGATGATAGTATGGATGTAAGCAATGAATTTCAGAGAATGCAAGAGTGAGACACAGTCGAAGGGGGCTTTGAAAAGCTATTGTGCGAAAAGTGTGAAATAAAACCCTAGTGGCCTATTTATAGTGAAGATTGGGGACCACCCCTCTTACCTACCGCGGACCGCAAAAAATCAATCGCGGTCCGCGGTCAGTCAATTTCTTATGGCTTAGGAGAAAGCTCATCGCGATCCGCGAAAAATCAACCACGATCGCGGTGCGTTTGGCTAAGAAAGGCATCCTTTAGTTAAATGGGCTTCACGGACCGCAAAAAGTTGACCGCAACTGCGAAGCAGATTCCAGTGAGCCATTATTGCAGCTTTTTGACTTCGCGGACCGCGAAAAGGAGACCGCGGCCGTGAAGTCAATTCCAGTAAGCTTCTGTTTCTATACTCAGCCAAATTTCCTGTGTCAAAATCATCCTACACATCCAAAAACCAGTTAGTGTAAAAGTGAAAACTATTCTACCAAGAAAAACAAAGAAATGAAAGTAAAGACACATGGGTTGCCTCCCAAGAAGTGCCTGATTTAATGTCGCGGCACGACACATTTTACCGAGATCATTTGAGATGAATAAGTGCCACCACGTGGCTGTCATCAACTTTGCCAAGATAGTGTTTTACCCGGTGACCATTTACTCTGAAGACTGCCCCACTTTTGTTCTTAAGGTCAAGAGCCCCAAATGGAGTAACAAATATCACTTCAAAAGGCCCACTCCACTTTGACTTGAGTTTTTCGGGAAATAGCCTCAACCGAGAAATGAAAAATAAGACCAAATCACAAACCTTGAACTCTTTACTTCGAGCATATTTGTCATGTAGGTACTTCATTTTGTCCTTATACAAGGACGAACTGGAGTACGCATGGAATCTAAACTCATCCAACTCATTCAATTGCTCTGCACGAAGATTTGCAGCTACATCTCATTCCAAGTTCAACTTTTTCAAGGCCCACATAGCCTTGTGATCCAATTCCACCGAAAGGTGGCATGCTTTTCCAAAGACCAAGCGATATGGGGACATCCCAATTGGGGTCTTGTAGGCGGTCCGGTAAGCCCAAAGAGCATCATCTAACTTCTTAGCCCAGACGGTCCTATTGGCATTGATCGTTTTAGATAATATGCTCTTTACCTCTCTGTTAGACACTTCAACTTGGCCACTAGCCTGAGGGTGGTACGGGGTAGTGACTTTATGATTGACCCCATACTTGGAAAGCAAGGAGTCAAAGGCTTTGTTGCAAAAATGTGACCCCATGTCACTGATGATGGCTCGTGGAGCGCCAAACCTAGTAAAGATATTCTTCTTGAGAAAGGCTATCACACTCCGCGCTTCATTGTTTGGTAAGGCTATGGCCTCCACCCATTTTGACACATAATCAAATGCGACCAAGATGTACGTGTTCCCACATGAACTCATGAATGGCCCCATGAAGTCGATGCCCCAAACATCAAAGATATCTACCTCAAGAATCGAATTTAAAGGCATTTCATCCTTTTTGGAAATTCCCCCAGCTCTTTGGCATTCATCACACCTCTTTACTAGGTCACTAGCATCCTTACACAAAGTTGGCCAAAAGAACCCACAACTAAGCACTTTAGAAGCAGTTCTCACCCCTCCGTGATGACCACCATACGGTGAGGAGTAGCAAGACTCAAGGATAGCTAGTTGCTCTTCCTCCAGTACACATCGCCGGATCACCCCATCGGTGCAAATCTTGAATAAATAAGGCTCGTCCCAATAGAAATCCCAGCTATCTCTTCGAAGCTTCTTCCTTTGGTTAGAAGAGAGCTCACAAGGGACAACTCCGGTGACGAGGAAATTAGCAATATCCGCAAACCATGACATTTCTCTCATTGACATTGAAAGGAGTTGTTCATCCGGAAAACTACCATTGATCTCAAGTCCGTCACAAGGACGTCCTTGCTCCTCCAACTAGGACAAATGATTGGCTACTTGATTCTCACTCCCTCTTCGGTCCACCATCTCTAAATCAAACTCTTGTAATAACAAAACCCATCTCATAAGTCTTGCCTTGGAATCCTTCTTGGTCATGAGGTACCGGAGTGCTGCATGGTCAATGTGAACTATGACCTTGGCACCCATCAAATAAGCGCGAAATTTATCCATGGCAAAAACTATAGATAAAAGCTCCTTCTCTGTGACTGTGTAGTTCATTTGAGCAGAATTCATTGTCTTGTTGGCATAGTATATTGGATGAAACACTTTGTTCACCTTTAGCCCAAGCACAGCACCCACAGCAACATCACTTGCATCGCACATAAGCTCAAATGGTGCACTCCAATCCGGCACCGTGATAATGGGAGTGGTAGTGAGCTTGTGTTTTAAGAGTTCAAAATCTTGCATACAATGCTCATCAAAACTGAATTTAGCATCCTTCTCTAACAGCTTGCATAACGGATTCACCACCTTACAGAAATCTTTGATGAACCGCCGGTAAAAACCGGCATGGCCAAGAAAGCTACGAACTCCTCTCACTGAAATAGGTGGTGGCAATTTTGAAATAACCTCGATCTTTGCCTTATCAACCTCAATGCCATTCTTTGAAATCTTATGGCCCAAAACGATTCCTTCCTCCCCCATAAAGTGGCATTTTTCCCAATTCAAGACCAAATTTGTTTCTTCACACCGAGCAAGGACTCTATTAAGATGACTCAAGCATTCGTCGAAAGAATCCCCGACAACACTAAAGTCGTCCATAAATACTTCTAGAAATTCCTCCACCATGTCGGTGAAGATTTCCATCATACATCTTTGGAAAGTGGCTGGGGCATTACAGAGTCCGAATGGCATGCGAGCAAAGGCAAAAGTGCCATATGGGCAAGTGAAGGTAGTTTTCTCTTGATCCTCCGGGGCTATCAAAATTTGATTATATCCAAAATACCAGTCAAGGAAACAATAAAAGGCCCGACCTGCGAGCCTATCCAACATTTAATCCAAGAATGGTAAAGGAAAATGGTCTTTACGGGTTACCATGTTGAGCTTGCGGTAGTCCATGCATACCCGCCATCCGATAACCGTTCTTGTAGGAATGAGCTCATTTTTATCATTTTTTATCACTATCATTCCACCCTTTTTCGGAACGCATTGGACCGGAGAAGTCCAAGCACTATCCGAGATTGGATAGACAACACCCGCATCAAGCCATTTTATAATCTTCTTTTTCACCACATCTTGCATAGCTTCATTGAGTCTTCTTTGATATTCAACGGAGGGTTTGGCTCCATCCTCCAATATGATCTTATGCATGCAAAAGGCGGGGCTAATACCCCAAATATCAGCCAAGGTCCAACCGATTGCTTTCTTCCTCCTCCTTAGCACTTTTAAAGTTGAGTTAACCTGCATTTGGGTTAGGCAAGAGGAAAGAATAACTGGTAAACTACAAAAGGGACCAAGCTTTTCATACCTGAGGTGGGAAGGAAGTGGCTTCAACTCCAGATTCGGAGGTTCTTCAATGGATGGCTTTGTTGGTGGGGTCTTCCTGTTCTCTAAGTCTAATGACAATTTTTTGGGAGCATAAGAATAAGACCCCATGCCTTGAAGGGCATGGGTGCTCTCAAGCACACTATCCACCACTGAGTCCTCATGATTCAACAAGGCCAACTCTACAGGATCATCAACATGGATCATAGCACTGGCATCATCAATAATAACCTCGGACACGAGGTCCATAAAAGAGCAAACTTCAGAGCTGTTGGGCTGCTTCATAGATTTGCACACATGGAAGACCACTTTTTCATCACCAACTCTGAATGTAAGTTCCCCAGCTTCAACATCGACCAAGGCCTTCCCAGTGACAAGGAAAGGCCTCCATAAGATAATAGGGACCTCAAAATCAACCTCACAGTCGAGGATAACAAAATTTGTTGGCAATATAAATTTGTCCACTCTCACTAAGACATCATCAATAATACCCAGGGTCCTCTTCATTGATCTATCCGCCATTTGCAAATGCATAGAGGTCACCCTAGGTTGTCCGATCCCCAAAGTCTTGAACACAGAATATGGCATCAAATTTATGCTTTCCCCAAGATCACATAGGTCTTTTGCAAATTCTGCACTCCCAATTGTGCAAGGAATAGTGAAGGCACCCAGATCTTCAAGTTTTGATGCCATGGAGTGAACAATAGCACTCACTTGGTGAGTCATCTTAATGGTCTCACACTCAATAGATCGCTTTTTAGTCACCAAGTCCTTCATGAACTTAGCATAACCTGGCATTTGCTCCAAGGCCTCAACCAAAGGAACAATTATGGTAAGACTCTTCATCATGTCAAAGAACTTTTTAAACTGGGTCTCTTGTTTCTGTTTTGCCAATCTCTGATGATAGGGAGGAGGTGGCCTAGGCAATGGTGCCTTTGGGGCCACCGGTTCCGGCATGTCAATTATTTGCTCCCTAGATGGGTTCACATTTCTACCCAAATCTTCCCCATTGTCATGAATGTCAATTCTTACCTTACCTTCAATTGGCTCATCCATTGCTTGTTCCATATCAACTGGTAGCTCATCTTGGGGTACAACTTCATCATCAACAACAACCTTCTTTGGCCCCGAAGTACTTGTTTCACCACCTTTTCCACTCCGAGTAGTCACCGCCATAACATGACCGGTGTTGTTGTTGTTCCCAACCTTGGGGTTCGCTACCGTATCACTTGGTAGTGCACCCTTCGGGCGTGTGTTTAAGGCATGTAAAATCTGGCCCATTTGTACTTCAAGATTTCGGATAGAAGTAGTGTGAGAGGATACCTGGGCATCGGATTCTGCATTTCTCTCCATCATATGTTTGAACATGTTTTCTATCCGACCCATTTCCGAACTTGAAGAACTTTGCCCATGAGATTGATATGGAGGGGGGTTGCTTGGTTGTTGGTACATCGGGGGCCTTTGAAAACCCGACCCCCGACTACCTTCGCCTCCCCAATTGTTGTTGTTATTTCTTCCATTCCAATTCCCTTCATTGTTGTTCCCCCATTGTCGGTCATTATTGTTGTTCCATTGACAATCATTGGTATTGCTCCAATTTCTAGCATTGTTATTGTTCCAGTTTCGTGGCCTTTGGTTCCCCCAGTTTTGCGTATTACCTTGCCCTTGGTAGTTGTTTGCATACATAACATCCTCATCTTGGTAATTATAACTTTCATCTTGTTCATTACCACTCGGCCCTTGATTGCCTTGATCACCATGGTTTTGCCTAACATTCCCCCGAGGTCTCTTTTGGTTTCCTTGCATATGAACTCCTTCCACAGCATTTACTTGCTTCGGCCCTTGCAATTGTTGGAGTTGAGCTTTAGCAAGTTGGTTCATGGTTGTTGTGAGCTCGGCAATTGCTTGCCCTTGTTCTTGTAGTTCCTTGTGGAGACTATTCACACCGGTTTCCCCTTGAGGCACATTTGCTCTACTTTGCCAAGCCGAAGATTTGTCGGCCCTTTCATCAAGAATCTCACATGCCTCCGGGTATGTCAACTTCATAAAATTACCATCGGCCAATTGGTTGATCACACATTGATTTACCGTGTTGATTCCCTAGTAGAATGTTTGTTGTATCATAGCCTCGGTCATGTCATTGTTAGGACATTCCTTGACCATGGTTCTATAGCGTTCCCATATTTCATGTAGGGGCTCGTTTGGCTCTTGTTTGAATGCCAAAATCTCATCTCGAAGGGCCGCCATGTGGCTTGGTGAAAAGAACTTTGCAATAAATTTATTCGCGAGCTCGTCCCAAGTGGATATAGAATGGTTTGGGAGACGCTCAAGCCAATCCAATGCCTTTCCCCTAAGTGAGAATGGGAACAACCGTAACCGTAATGCGTCCTCAGACACATTAGTTTGCTTACTCCCCCAACATGTATCAACAAAGCCTTTGAGATGCTTCTAGGCGTTCTGGTGGGCGGCTCCGGTGAAGTATCCTCTTTACTCTAGGAGAGTGAGCATAACATTTGTGATTTGGAAGTTCCCCGCTCGAATCCTTGGCGGGACTATTGCACTAGCGTACCCCTCGTTTGGAAGGACCCGACGAGCAGCTCTAGGAGCTGGAGGTGGGGGAGGGTCTGGGACATCATCCTGTATATTGTCCTGTCGGCCTCTTCTTTGTGGAGGAATTTTATTAATTACATCTTCTTGATTGTCGTTGTAGTATAATGGTGAGTATTCCCGCCTATCATGCGGGTGACCCGGGTTCGATCCCCGGCAAAGGAGCCAAAAAGTGACCACGCCTCACCCATACTACTATATAAGTTGAAGGCAAGGATCGTGTAGCTTTTACCCGAATGGTCGGGATCGAATCCACAGGGAGCCTATAAATGGGAGTGAGTATATAAGTGATCTAGAAGGGTCGAGTGTTTCTAATTGCACTTCTAATCATTTGTTAGTGCTGAACTATACTAAGTGTATTATATTGTTTGTAAGCTAATTAATGACTAACTTTGCTTTTGTTGTTTTTTTCTGATATTGATAAAGGCACTAGGGTCGTGACCGTTGCCTAGGTGGATACACAAAGGGATTTAATTCTAAGGTCGGGGAATTGGCTAGGGATACAGCTATAACCAAAGCACGAAGGTGCTCACTCTATACCTCTCGGTAGTTTGAGTGATTTTACCCTAATTGCCCCTCTCGAAGCCAATTGGGTGCCAATTAATCAAGCAATATAGGATTAGGTAGGGTGTTACTTTCTCGAGGTTTAACCCGTTAACTAGGGCTCAAGTAGGGTTTGACCATTTCTGGGTTCAACCCCATTGATTGGGACTATCAATCTCTTGATAATGCCCTAATTTCCTATTAGGCTAATTTCTAGACTCAAGTCTTGTTTCTCAAGAAAGACCCAAGTCATGAAAATATTAATTAGTGTTTGCAACCACTAATTATAGCAATAGAAACCTTGAAATAGCCTAAATAGCCAACACACATTAATTTCCCAACCTTAATTTCAAAACTCCATTACATACCCACACTAGGGTTGAGCCACAACCCTAGCTAATGGGACTAGCTACTCATAATCAAAGATGAAAACAATGATAGAGAAGAAGAATAACCCATTTAATTGATTCCTAACAATGAATTTGATGTTTTCAATGTTAAAAATGCAAGAACAAAGCTAAAGAGATAAAATCCCTAAAATATTCACGAGCTCTCTACTTTAGAAATTACAAGATATGTAAAGAAATTACAAAATAGTCTATTTATAGTCTGCCAAATTTTCGGACAAAAATACCCTTGCGGGACCACCGCGACCACGAAAAGACGATCGGGGTCCGCGAAGACAATGATGTTGTTGAGCTGCTAATCTTCTGGTAAGGGTTGATCGCGGACCGCTAAAAGAGGACCGCGGCCGTGGTGGATACTTGTATCATTTCTTGAGCTCATTGGAATGCCACCACAGACCGCGAAATGAGGACCGCGGCCGCGGTGGAGACTTGTGTTATTTCCAAGCTCACTGGAATGCCACCGCGGACCGCGAAATGAGGACTGCGGCCGCGGTGGAAACCTGCCCTGTGCTCAACCTTACTGGAATGCCACCGCGGTCCGTGAAACGAGGACCACGGCCGCGGTGGATGATTGCCTTACTGTCAACCTCATTGGAATGCCACCGCGGTCCGTGAAACAACGACCGCGGCCGCAGTGGATGCTTGCCTTACTGTCGACCTCACTGGAATTCCACCGCGAACCTCGAAATGAGGACTGCCGCCGTGGTGGCCTTTTTGGCTTGATTATATTTGTTGTGTTTGATCCTTGTGCCGGATTCACTCCTGTTTTGAGCATATTTTAGACAGAGTGCCTTCATTTCTTGTTCAATCCTGCAACAAGCACAATGTATAAGCTTTCGGGGCCATTTTGTGTACCATTATATCCAAAATTCATGTATAAGGGAACAAAAAACGAGGCAAAAATCCAAGTTATCAAGTAACCAGCATGATACATGTCGGGTTCAATAGTGTCCTTTTCTAACCGGATCTTGCAGTGCCACAAATGCTGAGCTTGGCACTTATGAGGGATGCCATCTTTTTGGAAATCTGCCTTGAGATGACTCATCTTCTCGACCCTTGGTACCACTTGCTTCCTTCATGCCTGCCTCATGACTCGGATCGGGACGTAAGGATACGTCCCTCTTAGACCAATCAATAACAGAAATGGGGTGTCTCGATTTTGGATGATGAACTCGTCGGTTGGGAACCACTCAAACATCCACTGAATCTGATCCTCGGTCAAGTTCCCTAGCAACTCGGCCCATCCATTGGCATTTTCCGGCTGAGCAAACATGTCGGGAATGTAGTTCATACGCTTTGAATGATGGAAAGCAATATGATCATCCCAAATTCTCCTATGGATGTCTTGACAGTAGTCGCCCTTTTGCAAATGCTCAGTGAGCCACAGTTGGAGTAACAGATTGCAACCCTCAAAATGTTTTGCCCCTTGTTGACACTTTTCCAAGGCTCGGTACATGTCAGCAATGATAATTGGCACGATACTGAAGTCCCGCCCGTCAACCCCTTCCATCAGAGTCTTGGTAACCATAGCCAACCTGGTGTGGATTCTTTCTTTCTTTGTTGGGAACACTATCAGACCCAAGAAGCATACTATAAAGACGAATACCCGGCTGTGAATATGCCCCAGAGAAGTAAGGGCTAACTCTTCCTGATAAGTGTGGTAAGACTGGCTACGACCATACCTCTCGTACAAATAGTCAAAGGGGATGTGCGAGTCTTCCAAGCAGACCAAGTCTGGATTTTTCTTTAGTCCCATCATCTTGAGAAAACCTCGGCCTGTACGGTTTTCAGGCATCAATAACCCTGGAGACTCCCAAGCTAAACCGGCTAACCCTCCTATTTCCTCGAGCAATGGTGTCATCTCATTATTTCCAAAGCAAAAGACCGACCGATCACAATCCTAGAACAAGGTAGCAGCTTCTATCATCATGTTGTTAGGCTGAATGTCCAGAAGAGAGGGCAGGTTGCCCAAGTGTTTTCTGACGACTGTTTTGTCACTAGAGTGAATATCCTCCCACCAGTTTAGTAGTTTGGGGTGGATATTGGTGACCATACCGAATCTTGGGACCTCGTGCCTCATTCCTGCAAAAACAAACAGGTTAGGCTTTTACCCCCACCAGACTCGACTATTTAACATCAATAATTAGCATGAGCATTTAATTCTCCAAATAAATGCACAGAACGTGAAGGCGTCTGTTTGGGTTCCAGGGAAACCCAATTGACTTTGGACAAGGCTATCTTAAAGGTTGTTGTGCCGACAACACGTTAGCCTGGCTAGGTTTTACCATGATGCATGCAACATACAATAGAGTAAGGTTTCTATGGGGTTTTAGTTGGTACCCTTGAGCGGACAACTCAAGGGGGAAGGCACGGAACTGTCGACTGCACTGCTGATCGACTAGTTTTATCGCAAATACGCCTTTCCGAATTTAGGGGTAGTAATATTGGAATAGCACAACCACTCATTGTAAGCGTTGCTATAGGATTTTGTTTGGCACGAGTGTAATATGAATGCGGAGCATGATATCCAATAAATAACATTTAAACAAGTAGGCATGTATTTTCACATTGAGGAAAGCAGTAAAGAAAGGAAATACGGCAGTTATAATTGAAAGCAGTTAGAAAGAAAACATGAAGATACGTCAGTTTTGTTCAGGAGAAATAAATACTTGCGAAATTAAAAAGTTAACAGCATATAACGGGAATAGGAAAGGGTATAAACATTTAAACAAAAATTGAAAGGTCCAAATTCACAAGACAACCTGTAATGGTGTAAGCCTAGGGAATATCCCCAGCAGAGTTGTTATGTTGTCGCGCCCCCCCTTTTTCCTCACACGGGTCAGGTGCAGAGAGATCGGGTTTATGACATTCTGGACAACTCCTTAAAGGAAGAGATTTAAGGAAGAGTCGCCACCTAACGATTTTGTGGTGCGTTAGGGCACCTAGAGTAGATAACTCATGAACTAGTTTGCATTACTAGAGATTGGGTAAGGGCTTGAAGTTATCCTAAGGGGAAGGTGTTAGGCACCCCTCAAGATCCACAACTGTGGGTCCCAACCAAGTAGTTTTATGAATTTGGACGGTAAACAAATAGCAAGTAAGGTTCATATAAGAGGGGATTTCAAACAAGTATAAAAGTCTTTAAAGGTTTTTGGGAAGACATCAGAGTAAAAACATTTGAAAAGAATTGTCCTAGGTTAAAGTAATACGGATCACATCAATGCAACACCCGGTAATCACTCCTCGAAGAGGGGCTACACGTGGTATTAGCGCACCGGTCATCATATTTGTATTCTACCATTCTCACCCCGTAGAGGTTATTTAAAGAAGCACGTGCTGGTCACGAAGGCTTATTGCGTGCTATTACCCGTCCCGTTCTATAAGTCCCGGAGGGTGTTTAGGACTACTAAATCCTAAAAGGTGAGTACTAGGTTGAACCCCTAGGTTTAAACGATAAAATTCTAAGCGACATATAAAACAATTAGGACTACAAATATGGGAACACATAAGGGCAGATAAGAGGCTCACAGATCCCCCCAGAGGTAAACACCTAAGTAGCACGTCTCAAACACAACCAAGGTCTCAAAGGCAGGATTTAAAACAGGAGCTTTAAGTTAGAAAATAGTAGGTTTCAGAAGTTTAACAAAGGACTGATAAAGCAGGGAATTTAAAAGGACAGAATAGTTTTGAGAAGAGGAATTGATTGGAAATCCAGTAATTTAAAGACAGTAGCAGGATTTAACAGTGATGAAGTTTTCAGTAAGAATATGAATGAATAACTTTTAGAAAACCAGTAATCAGAAGTAAAGCGAGATTTTAAATAAAGCAGAGTAATTTCCAACAGGAGTGACTTACTTTGAAATAAAGCAAGAACCATTAGTTTAAAGGAGTTTTAGTAAAATGAGAATGAGTGAACAATTTTAAGAACCAGTAATTTAAAAATAGAGCTAGGGTTTAGGAAAAATAGAATGATTTGCATGAACTTCAGGAAAGGAGAATCGTTTTGAAAATCCATCAGTTGCGGGAGTAAAAGTAGTGACAAACAGCAAGGTTCTAAGATTTTCAGAAGAAACTGATTAATTTAAAGACCACTTTTAATATAGTCAAGATATAAAACAGTTGATTTTAGTTTTAATAAGTATTAGGCCTAAGGTTTGCCTAGGCGTCCATACATATACTAATTATGCACACATTGATTATGAGTCCTAAAGGATGGTTTCTATATGCAAATGCAGAAGCAGTATCATTACGACATATTTTATTATAGTTATTAGCTGTGAACAGGATTTCTAAAGTAAATAGGAGTATAGTAGAGATGCTGAAGTAAACAACCTAAACATGGTTTCTAATGCATGGTATGCATTTCCTAAGCATGATACTATTGCACACATAGGTAAAGTAAATCCTATGATCATGATTTCTACCCATAACTATATTAAACATGCATAGTCCCCTCCCATATTCACTATCCAGCCCCAAGCATTCATTTACATATTATTACAGGTCAAGAATAATGAATTACATTACTAAAAGGAAAGTAAGAAGCCACTTCTATAGAGAGCCTTCAATCAGGCCTATATATCCCAACCTCAATCCTTTCGAGTTTCACAACCTTACATGGTCTGGGTGCAGCAAAGCTCCCTAGGGCCCTTGTGGGGTCCCAGGCCAATACCAGCACCCAAATATAATTACCAAAGTTGAACAAGTGCAGCGTGGAATTACCAGCCTCAGTGCATCAAAGTTCAGAGGGAACTCATGGGTTCCCTAAGCAATGCTTACACTGAGGGGGTGGAACCTAGGAGTCTAGGAGTAAAGTGAAGTGCCAAGAGGTGAGTTTGAAAATAAAAGGAGTTTTGAAAGAGAGTTCATAAACAAGAGAGTTTGTTTGACAAAAAGATAGTTTTTTTTAAAAGAGATGAGTAAGTAACAATATCACATAGCATCAAAGATGCTCAGTCAAAACACACAGCATTACAACAGGTTCAGACATTACAAGCAGTGGTAATGGGGGATGGGAACAGGTAGAACATTTAATGATAAACAATCTAGTGAAAAATCTAGGAATGGTTTGGACATGATCAGAGATTGCTTACTCTGACATAGCCATAAACCAACCATAAAGGAGTCACATAGAGAGGGTCAAGGGATTGGGGTACAAGACAATCATGAAAACAGCTAACAGATATGCCCAAAAACACACATGACAAGGGAGACAATAGCATGTTGAGTGTATTATAACTACAGGTTTCGCAGAAGTACCATAAGTAAAAGCAGACTAAGAACAATAAGAACTGAAACAAGTAGAGAATCATGTTGTTTATGAAGCTTTAAATTTAAAATAAGACATACCAGTGAAGAGGAAAGCAAGCAGAATGAGAGAGAGCAAGTCAAGAGCACAATGGTTAGCCTTGGCTTATAGCCGGCTAACAGTAACCAAGAGCAAGGAAGAGTAGTAGAGCAGAGAACTTTTTGTAAGAAAGTGAGAGTTCTAAGACAAGTCAGTGTGTGTTTTTCTGTTTGTGAAAAGCTAGAACTTTTATAGTTGAAAAACGAGTAGCAAATATGGCAAAGGCATGGTAATAAAAAAAGTCAGAATCAATCAGTGTAAGAAAATTACACGGTTCCTAAATTATGGGATTTAAACTCAGAAATGGTAAAGACATATAGCCACATAAGGTAAATAGAAGTCAGTACGAGACTAAATAAGGAAAGAATCAAAGTAGCATGGTAATCAAGGAACTCGGAATCAATTAACCAGGAAATCAAGACATTTGTTCCCTTAAGTTAAGGGGTTTCAAAATTCACACGGTAAGACCTAGTAACATACAGAATCAGTACATGACTAATAAGGAAGGAGTCAAAGTTTATTAAGTATAGAGAAACCAATTAAGACTAGATTCAGAAAGCCATAATTAAGGAAATAATTCAGTAAATAGAGCGTCTTAATAAACAAGGTAAGTTAATCAATCAGTTTAAACAAACAGGCAGAGTTATAGGGCTTTGAAAGACATATTCTTAATCAGATCATTCAATAACGAAATCAGAGCCAATAAGAGATATTCATGCTCTATATTTCCACACATATATAGAGAAGCTAATAGTCATAGCAACGGACAAGTTTAGAGATGCACACGTCCAAATAAACAATCACATACAGGTAACACAAATAGGTTAGGCCTTAGCAAGCTTGTTCGAAATATAACAATCACAGAGTCATAATAGGAATCAAATAATCAGGTTAATACGAAGAACCAAGACAGAAAAAATCCTAACAGTTAGGGTTTTCGACATATACAAGTTTAAAAAGCAACAAGAGTACAGAATCAATCGAGATATGCAAAGAATCGACTCAAACACAAAGAAAAACTTAGCTTTAGACAGGCATAAAAGGGTTATGAGAAACCCTAGTTTTAAAAAGGAAGTAAAAACTTTGAAAATCGAAGATTCTGAGTCGAGAATAATGTAAAACAAAAAGAAACAGGCTTGAATCGATTAAAAATACCATGGATCTGAGAGGTTTAGGCAAAAATTAGGGTTTCATAAGAGAACCAGAGATAATCAGAGAACCTGCCATGAAACTCAAAGATCGTGGTGGATATGGCGTGGCCGTGTCAAAATCCCACCGGAGAGGCCGGGAAAAACCAAAGCAGGAGCCCCAGGTGCAAGTCGACATGGCCCAAACCTTCGAGGTCTTTAGAGATAAAGTGAGCTAGATGGAGGAGATATCATGGAGGCTTGTAGTCGAAAAGATGGTGGTCGGAAATGGCCGAAGGAAGACGGTGGAGTTCCATAGGAGACGAAGAGACAGAAGTCCCTAGAGACTAGAGAGAGAGAGAGATGAGAGAGAGAGAGAGAGAGATAAAGGGGTCTGGGAAAATGAGGGGGTTGGTGAGTGGTCGTTTGAATTACTTAAGGCAAGTCAGATCTGAACCGTTGATCTCATATGATCAACGGCTCAAATCACGCATGGGGTTGAGCCGGGTATAATTTGAAGCTTGGGCTGGGTCAATTGGGTTAATGAAATCAGATAAGTTGTGTAATTGGGTCTAAAGATTGGGTTAAAATGTGGCTAAAATTAAAATACATGTGGCTAGATGTTGAATACCCAATAAAATATATAATTAATTAATTAAAATAGCCAATAATTATATTAAAATGAGATTAAGTTAAAATAGGTAAAATCACAGTAATTAACTAATATTAAGTGTAAAAATGCATAAAATTTGAATTGAAATAGTGCAAAAATGTCCAATTGGGCCATAATTATAAAATTGTTGTAATTGAAATTAAATAAGACTCAATTGGCTAATTTGTGAAATAATTGAATTTCACTAGATAAAAAATTGATTATAAATAACATACTGGGCAGGGAAATATTTTTAAATTATTTTTAGCATAATTTATGAATTATTTAAATATGAAATATTAAAATAAACAGAAAAAATAATTTAATAAAAATAAGGAAAAACACCCATTATTACAAAGAGTAATTTTGAGGGCTTATATGCAAGTTTGAAAATAATTTGAGGAAAAATTGGGTATCAATACTAGGTTGGGGTCGAATCCCACAGAGAACAATATGGAGACGATTAGGAATGTAAGAGAATTATCACTTATCGCGCAATGCCAAACAAATAGATTTTGGTTTTGAAAATGTTTATAACTAAATGCGAAAATATAAACTAACCTAGAAAGCAAGTAAAATGATCAATGGAAACAAGAATGAATGNTATCCCTAGGGAGAATCTATAAAATGAGGGTTAAAGCCTCAAGTTCTTGTTAATTAATCTTTCCCAATCCTAAATTATCTTTTCAAAAATTAATTCAGAGTTAATGGGCGATTCCTAGGGTTAGCTAATCCCTTTGGAAACATTAAAGAACAAGAATAATTAAAGTAACAATAACTCACTTCATAAATATATAAAAATCATTCAATACATAAGCACAACAAGGTATTTAATCCACACTGTAAATATGAATATTTCCATAAACAAGATTCAAGTGTTGGAAACAAATACTACACATTTAAATATTCAATACAAATCAAGGAAATGAAGAAACAAACATAAATGAGTAAGAAATCCTTAACCACAAGGTTGAAATCTTCAAATCCCAAGTGTGTGTGCAAACCCTAGCTTCAAGACTTGTTCTTATTTAGTCTCCAAGACTCACCTGCAGAAAAATCCTCGCAGGTGCGGTTCTGGGTGACTTAAGCACATTCCGCAGATGCGGACAAAACATCGCACTTGCGCTTTCGCAGGTGCGTGAACCACATTGCAGGTGCACTTTTGTACTGTTGAGCTTCATCTGCAGGTGCGTCAGTTCTCCGCAGATGCGGGGTCGCACCAGCGGCCCAGAGTCCACAGGTGCGGAATCACTGGATATTTTTGTAAATTTTTCACCAATTTGTGCTCAAATCCACTTCAATTCAACACCAATCACTTCATAGCATCATTTCCCTGAAATTCGAGCAATACACATTATAAACGACCTCATGTGATCATTGAAAGATGTAAAATCCAACGAAAAGAGGTTAAAATGAGTGGTAAAATCACCACTCATCAACACCCCCAACTTAAAGCTTTTGCTTGTCCTCAAGCAAATTAAAACCAACAACTCAATGAGGTTCTACCATTTCAAGCACAAGTTGTATTGCTATCATTTACCAATCACATTCTCCAACTAAGCATTATACTTATGGATTTGGTTGGTACTAATAATTAGGCTCAAGTATGCACCTTACCTGAATAACTCCCTCATTTAAAAACAACTTCAAGAAGTGCAAGAGAGTTTCAAAATAAGCAAGCGACAAGAATAAGCCTCAAGAAGTGACTCAACCACACTAGTCCACTACAAATGCTCAATTCACTCATTTCCGAATACATCAATTTCACCAATCAATCCTAATTCATGTGCCCTCACAAGAATGAAAGTCCCAAAATCACCATATTTACAAGGACAATACAAGGGACAAATTTACAAAGACACTCACTCTCACAAAGAACTTCAAGTGTTGCAACAAATCATGCCATAGGCTTGCCCTTATTTTAATTCATCGCTTATTCAAGAATATTAGCTTGGAGATCCCACAAGGACTTTTTAAGCTTGTAATGTAGGTTTAGGGAAGGGTAGGATAAACATTTGGGAGACAAGTGACTACACCCTCCTTGAACACTACTCACATTTTTCTTTCTTGATGCACTTTGTTTCTTTTCAAACCACATAGCCTCATTTGCATCTAATTACCAACATAGAACCACTTTAAATGCCTCACTAAATCTCTTCAAGGCTCCCATATCTATATACATAAATATATCTCTTTTTCTTTTCTTTTTCTTCTTTTTCTCTTTTTTTCTTTTTGTATTTTCCTTTTGGAGCTTGAATAATTTCAAAAGAAAATTTTGAGGTATATATTCTACACTCAATGTACAACCTTACGAATTTCCACTTTGACACCATACCCCCAACTTAGGCTTTTTGCCTCATTTTCAATATTCAAGGAGGGACGGGTTCAAAAGAGGGAATAATTTTGCAAAAGGGAAAGGCTTGTAATGAGGTGACCAAAGAAAAGGTTCAAGGCTCAAATGGGGTAAATAGTGATAATATCTATATAATGGTAGCTCGAAAGGCTAAAGGGGTTTTCAAGTAGCACAAAGAATTCCTAAGGTCATTTCTCCAACCAAACATATTTATCATTAGCATTGAAAGACCAACCGGGCAAGTTCTTGATGATGGAAGTAAGCACAAGATTTATTTATACAAACACTAACACACATGACACATGAATGAATCAAGATGGATCAATTTCATTTTGTAATAGGAGTCTAGAGCAATGTTTTTCAAACTAGTGGGCAAAGAGTCACTAAAAGAGCCAAAAATTTATCATAAAGATTATTCTTCACCATGCAACTTACTTGTTTTAATTCAACACCAAAATTCGGAGGGGTATTAATAATTCACCTTCCACATACAAGAGACTAATTTCTTTAGTACCAAATAATCCAAAAGTCTCCTCTTAGCAAAACAAGACTAATTCCCTTAAGAAAGTTGTCACACCATCTATCATAGGGAAAAGTGACCTGGTTCACTTCAAAAAAATTCCTTCGGAAAGAACCGTAGCATGAACAAAAACCCAAGGAAGTATTATTAAGAAAATAAAAATTAAAGAACAATGCTACTAGTGAAAAGCTAAAAACTAAAATAGAAGCAAACTACTAAAGAAAATAAATGATACAAGAAAAATAAAAATAAACCAATCACACCAAGCTTAGCAAACACAAATGACATAATTCAAAATAATCCCGGCAAGGGCACATGATATCCATACATAACAAAGAATCCCGGCAAAGGCACATAAACAATGTCATAAACAAATACAATGTGCAACGGCCACCCCCAACTAGAAATACTGCAATGTCCCCACTGCACAATATCAAAAAAAAGTAAAAAATATAGTTTGAGGGTCTCCCTGAGGTCTGCATCAGACTAGCAGACTGTAGGAGAATAGGCTGGTCAATGCTGCTAAGAACTCTCATCATCATCATTTGTATCGGCATCATCACAATCGTTCATGAACGAGTAGTCCTCGCTATCATCAGCATCCGCAACTGGCAGCTTCTTTCTCGGCTCCCCCCACCTGAAGATCGCCTTGACTCCTCTCCACACTTTGACCAGGATTTTACCTTTCTTTTTATTTTTCTCTTTTTCCTTGTCAAATGACTCCTTCAGGTCAACATGTGCCTTGGCCAAGTTGGTGTAGGCAGTGTCAAGCTGTGTAAAGGATGCTACCATCTTATCCTGAGTATCAAAATACTGCTGCATTTTAGCCCTGGAGTAGTAACCATATGGAGGCTAAGGCTGGGAGGAGGAAGGCCCAGTGGGGAGCTTGGACACTAGGTCCCGCAGGATAGCAAACTGGGAGTTCATCTCCCCAAAAGGACCCTCTGTTGTAGCAGGCTGTGAGGAGGATCCGGCTCCGATAGTGGTGGTGGTGACCTTCCTCTTCTTGCTCTTTACTGCGCCACCCTCACCCTTGACTCTTAACGGGTAGAAGGGTTTGTCGGCAGGCACCCACTAATCTGTGGGGCGCTCCTCGACCTGTGCCTGCCTAAACAACTCAGTGATAAAGGAAGGAAACATTAAACCTGCTCCATCATCAAGCAGATACTGCCGCATCTCCCTCAGAATATAATAGCTCACATTCACTGGGATGTTATCAAGAAGGCAAGCAATGATTAGGGCTCTGATATAAGGCGTGTCTGAGACATTCCCACTGGGAGACACCCTGCTGCATAGTATATACAGCCATATCTTAGCCTCGGTTGTGAAGTCGATTGACTTCAAGCCTTTTCTTTTGTTTGCCCACTATGCTCTCATGCTTTCAGGAAACAACTTGGATAAGAGCCATGCCGAATTTTTGCAGTGATCATTCTCTTGTACTGGCTCGATAGGATGGTTTGGAATCCCGAGGGCAGCATTAATTACTTCCACCCCAAACTTTACCGTCTTGCCTCCGATAATGAGTTGAGGGTCGTCGAAGTTTGTATGCTTGAGATTGGCGTAAAACTCGCAAACCCATGCCTCATTGGCATTGCAAGGAGTGGGAATGAAGCACGTCCACCCAGAGGATTGCAACCGACCATAGAAATCCGGGAGCATCTCGGCCAATTTCTCCTCAGCAATCCCTTTCTCAAGTATCAATTTCTTGGTGAGGATATCGTCATAATACCGGCGTTGACAGTCAGCAGTCATAAACCAGTAATCATCAAATCATACCCCAACCTCCTCCTCAATTTCAGAACTGTTCGGAGCATTTTGGTGTGTGTTCGGGTCCAATTTTAAGTCAAAGCACCTATAAAAAATCAAAATGAAGTTAGTAAAATAGTGGAATCTTGTTAAGCATATTAAAACACTGCAATTAGGCCAAAGAACCAAGTCGAACGGGTCCGGGAAGACCAATTTGCAAATATTCTATTTTTGGCAAAATTGACCAGTTTCCGCACCTGCGAAACTTCAATCGTAGGTGCGGTGGCGCATCTGTGGAACAATGGATGCACCTGCGGTGAATGGTCGCAGGTGCGAAGCCGCACCTACGGAAATTCTCTCGCACATGCAGACTGTCGTCCCAAGGTGCAACTGCCCAGAACTTTTTAACCATTTTTAAGTTGGGCTTGGTTTTTTTTTTTTGCCACTAGTCTATACTCAAGACTTCCAGATTAGTGCTCCAACCTAGTACTAACTTCATTAACAATGAGATTGGGGTACTTAGCACTCAATTTTCGTTCAAACAATTAATCGAACACTTTGTGGGCATTTAAAATTTACTCTCCTCACATGATTTGGGTTCTCAAAACAGCCCCACAATTTGTTTCTTCACTGAAGCCAGCACACATTACCTACTCTCAACCAAATCCTCACTCTAATTCTACCCTAAATCATAGGTAAAACAAAATAAAATAAAAACACAATATATACAGTGAAAACAAATAGGAACTGGCCAGTAAAGGCCTGAGAGAACAAATAGAGAAAATAGAGAGGAAGAAGTGAGTGAGGAGTTGAGAATACCTGGATCTTGTGAATGCAATGGAGAATCACGGAGGAGATGCACACTGTGTTGGAAATTTTTGAGCGATGGAGGATTTTAAGTGCTGGGGAAAAATGCTTGGAATGAAAAATTACCTGATGAAGTGAATTTTAGGGATTTCACTTGCACAACTTTCACACCAGTGGAAAATTACCCACACCTGCGGTTGCGCACGTGCGAGATTCCAGTCGCACTTGCGGATGTGCCGCACCTGCGCTTAGTAAACCGCTGCTGCGACACCGCACCTGTGGATTTCATGACTGCAGGTGCGGAAATGCCTGGAATCAGCAATCAACTTCTGTCAATTGTGCAATCGCATTTTGGCTTAAATGTGTAACTCAGCGATCCCATCTTTCACAGGCATTATCGCAGGGTTGGTCAGTGTGTTGCCCAGCATTTTTGTTGCTTCTTTTTGCTCTGTATTTGGCTACCCGATCTCCCCGACCTGCTCAAATCAACTCCAAAAATCTTGAAACTTGGTAGATTGGTTAGAAAAATATAATAAGCTATTTTACAAAAAAATAAATTCAAAAACGACCAAAAATTTTGAAAAACGATGGGTTGCCTCCTACCAAGCGCAGCATTTAACGTCGTGGCACGACGAAAATCACTTTACCACTTTTCTCGCCACTTGGATGATATGAATTGAGCACCTAGCTTGGAATCAAGCTTGTGACCATGAGTGGTGGGGGTGGTAAGTAAATGATCAAGCCAAGCCTTAAATTCTTCATTTTGCACTTCTTGGCTCTCATGCGAGGAATGTCATTTTGCTTTCTTGTTTCCTCAAATTGTAAGATGTATGGCATGAGTTTTTCCTCCTTGCAACACTCCATTGATTCGTGCAGTTCAACTTTCATTGCACCACACAATTCCAATGTTGAAAAATGCTTGGAATGTTCCTTCAAACCTCCAACTTGCAATTTTTCCCGGATTTTGACATCCTCCTTTTCCCCCGGAATAAAGTCAATTTCAACCAAATTTTCAATCGCCCCAGTTGTGTAACGACCCGACAGGTCATTTTGAGCTCTAGCACGCTGTTCTATGGTTTGAGGTCGTGAGCAGCTTCGTTTCAGGTATTATGACCCGTGGGCGTGATCGGAATTGAATTTCAAGAAGTTTAGAGTTGGTTTGGAAAGAAAATTCTCATTTCAGAAGCCTTGAGTTGGTGAAATCAACAAAGATTGGAATTTTGAGTAAACGACCTCCGAATCAGGATTTGAAGGTTCCAGTAAGTTCGTATGATGATATCGGTTTGGGTGTGTGTCCGAATCGAATTTTGGATAACCCAGGAGCGTTTCGGCGTATATTGTGGAAGTTAGCATTTTTGAAGGATTTCATGAATTTGGGCTTGAAGTGCATATCGGTGACGTTGATGTCCGTCTGGGATTTCGAGTCTGGGAATAGCTTGATTCTGGAGTTGGGAGCATGATCGAAAGTGAATTCGGATGTCCGGAGGTCAGTTTGAAGTCATTTGGCTAAAGGTAGAAATTTGAAGGTTTTTGGGAAATCCGGCCGGAAGTGGAAGTTTTGATATCAAGGTCGGAATGCGATTCCGGAAGTTGGAGCAGGTCCATAATGTTGAATATGACTTTCCCGTAAAATTTGAATTCATTCGAGTTGTATAGGTCGGTTCGGCGCATCGTTATAGAAATCTTGAATTTGAAAGTCCTAAGTTATGAATTCAGGGGTTTTGGGATGCGACTTTGAGTTTTAGCGATGTTTTGAGTGTTTCGTAGGTTCGAGCGAGTCCGTATTACGGTTTGGGACTTGTTGGCATATTTGGATCGGGGCACGGGTGGGCCCAGGTGCCTCCCGGACATCACACGAGACCAAAAACCAGCTAAAGCAACTGCTGGTGCAACTGTTGCTGGTATGACCGCAGGTGCGGTTGCCCAGCCGCAGGTGAAGCCTCGCAGGTGCGAAAACCCAGGGGTCCCCCTACCTTTGCAGGTGCGGAACAATTTCCGTAGGAGCGGGTTCGCTGGTGCAGAAAACCCCTCCGCAGGTGCGATCCCCAGCCCCCTCGCCATTTTTCGTAGGTGCAATTCTTTTCTCGCCGGTGCGGTCCCAGGGTCGCAAGTGCGGTAACCCCTGTAGGCAGGCATATTAAAAGGTTTAAACACGGGTTTTCTTCATCTTTCTCATCCAAAACACCATTAGAGAGCCTTCAAGATTGAGCAGCACCCTCCACGACCTATATAGTGCTAAGGTGAGTAATTCCTCTCTATTTTCCTAATTTTTACATGGAATTCAACTAGAATTAATTAATAAAACATCAACAATCAAGGATTTGGATAGTAAAAGTTAAGGTTCTTAAGAATTTGATAAATCACTCAATGATTTCCATGCATTTTAATAAAAGTTACGTAATCTTGATCCTTACGCTTCGAGTGAGCGACCCCTTCAATAATTCTCGATATTCGAGCATGCGGGCTCGGGGTTGAAGTTGGGTAATTCTTCAAGAATGGTGAATTTTGGGTTAATAGGTTAATTCTTCTTCCTTGATCATGAGTTGATGTAACTATACTATATTTGGCTAGTTGCGAGCCGTCGAGGGTAAATTTCGGAGAGTCGAGCGCATCCTTGATCCGGGAGGTGGTTTCGTCACGAGGTAAGTCTCCCTTCTAACTTTGTGAGGGGGAATCGTCCCCTATGTGAATTAATTCAGTATATGTTATTATCTTCGGGGGCTACGTACGCACGAGGTGATGGGAGTCCGTGCGTAGCTACTATTATGTCATGTCCGGGTAGCCTAGGACCCACTAGCATGCTTTATGTGTGTAGCTGTAACCCTGCCTGTATCATTGAACTGCTAATATGACCGAAAACGTAATTAAATATTTAAAGGAAAGCTGGAGTTCATATTGTTACCCTTCTAAAGAGAATTTGTTCCCGCTGTAAATATATGTGTACCTGGATTAGGTTGTATCGAGGAATACCATTAAACTCGACAAATGAGTTAACAAATGATTTCAAAACCTATGTTTCAAGCTTCTTTTAATACGGATTTTACTATCTTCCATGAGAAAACTATTTTTCTTAATAAAAAGTGGATTTAAATGTGTGGAAATATGTCAGCACACGAGTCGTAGGTATGATTCGTGATAATGGGGAGCTTTATATTTAGTATATCGAGTCAGCACACGAGTCACAGGTATGATTTGCAATCGTGGGGAGCTTTATATTTAGTATATCGAGTCAGCACACGAGTCGCAGGTATGATTCGCGACCGTGGGGAGCTTTATATCGAGTCAGCACACCAATCGCAGGTATTATTCGCGACCGTGGGGAGCTTTATATCGAGTTAGCACGCGAGTCGTAGGTATGATGTGCGATCGTCGGTTAGCTTATGACCTCAGTCCCTATGACCACCCTTATGACTCCGGTCGATCGTCTTTTCCTTGTATGTGCATGATCACTTGAGTTCTGAGTCACTTATAACTGGAGTGTCAGGTATTGGTTAAGAGGAGATTTTAGTACTTTGATGTTCCTTTTTCAGTTATTATCTGAATTCCATTATTTGCTATGTACTTGTTGCTCGCTGTCTTTCATCTCTATTGTATTCATCATATTCTGTCACATGTTGTATTGTCGGACCATAGTAAGAGTCTAATTTTCCCCCTCGTCACTACCTCTCTAAGGTTAGGTGGGTGACTTACTGACTACACGTTGTTTTTGTACTCATGCTGCACTTGTTGTGCATTTTATTGCACATGTACTTTCATAGCAATGTGGAAGATTCGGAGACTTAGGCGAGCTACACCATCCGGAGGCAATCCGCAGTTGGCAGAGTCACCTTCATACTGTATTTATTCATTTTTAAATTTCCTAGTCCAATTGTATTTCGGACAGGCTTGAAGTGATTGTATAACTTCTTAGAAATTGCTCATGTACTTGTGACACCGGGTTCTAGGGATGTGTTGGAATTTATTTCATTAAACTGAATTGATGTGCTGTCGTATTTAAGTCTACTAAAATGTATTTATTTGATTACAAAATGCATGAAAAGGTAACAATTTCGAAAATGTTAAAACTGGAAAGTTGTTTCAATTAATTAATGGTTTGGCTTGCCTGACCTTGTGTCCGGCGCCATCACGGCCTTAGGGATTTTGGGTCGTCACAACGTGGTATCAGAGCGCTAGGTTCTCGTAGGTCTCACGAGTCATGAGCGAGTCTAGTAGAGTCTTGTGGATCGGTACGGAGACGTCTGTACTTATCTTCGAGAGGCATTGTTAGGAGTACTTCCCTTCTTGATTCTTCATCGTGCGAGTTGATTCCTTTGAGGCTTATGCCTATGTTCATTCCTATTCAATCTTACGCGTCGCGAAGCGCTTGCTATGGATCAGGAATTTGAGGAATAGAAATGGTGCTACGAATGTAATTCGAGATGCTTCCATGTGTAAATGGTCGTGGTTGTTGTTATGGCCCTGTGAAAGGGTAATGTGTTGTTTCAGCTCGGTAGCTGTGTTTCTGGGAGCCTTAAGGCTGTGCTCAGGTAGTGATGATAGTTTCAATTGATTGTCGCGCGGTGTCGCTATGATGATAGATCGTTTGCTCGTGTGTTGGGGAAGATGAATGGTTTGAAGGGAGGTCTTCTCAGAGCGTGATTTGACATTTCTGTACTTTTGTTCCGACAGAGGGAAGGCATTTGGAGTATGAATGGCTCGGTTGGGGTTGATAAGGTGGTAAGACTTGGTGTCTTCAAGCGAGATGGGATATGCACCTGTGACGTGTAGTCGTTGTCATTGATCAAATGGAATGTGTTAGGTTTGGCAGTGCCATGGTTTCTCCGGTCGCATGGGGTCAGAGTATCGAGAAGAAGTATTGAAGAAAATGGTTGGCAGAGATCGTGAAGTGCGGTGGTTAAATACTGGATAAGTGTTGACGACGAAGGCAGCTAGAGAAATATAATCCTTGGGGATCTTGAAGTCGTGGTGATCTGCTGGTTTGAGAGCTACAAAGAATAATCCTAGAATGAGGCTAGGCGGTGGTTCCTTTTCTAGGAGGCCAGGTGTAAGGAGCGGAAGTCGAGCAGTCGCAAAGTGGGGGAGCGGCAGCACAGCTTGGAATTTAAAGATAATTGTCGCGCATTAATGGGTGTCCATGAGGAGCGGACGGGCTAGTAAGTTGGTAAATGAAGCAGGGCATAGGATGGGGTATTGAGGTCGTAGAGAGCGTGCATTTCAGTGTCGCTGGGAGGTGTCAGCAGGTGATTTCTACCTGTGGGTTGTCTTATGGAGATAGGTTAGCAATGGCGGGGTTGGCAGGTTCTGTGAGGGGTCCTAGTGGCTAGTTGGTAGGAGATAGAATGTGTGAATGATGCTAGGGAATTCGAGTATTTATGGAGTGCTAGAAAGAGAATTTGGAAGATTGGGATGGTTTGGCTGAGCAAGATCGTGTTATCAAAGGAGGAAGGATCTCAGCAGGGTCTAGAGTGGTGCTAGGAGTGGCTTCGGGTTAAGTGGGGGAGTCCCACCATCTGCAGTAGGGATGTAGGGTTGTCTTCCCATAAGATTGCGAATTGTCGGCGTGTAGGCAAGTTATTTCAGCGAAAGAAAGAGGAGTAAAATAGTAATTGTGCGTAGGATTTGATGGATTTGTGCAAAAGTTGGTCCTGCCAGGCCAGGGTTAGGCTTTGGGAGATTCACATTTTGCTTAAGGCATGGGCGAGTTGTAAAGATAGTGACTCAGTCCCGTAATTCATTGAGAAAGGTGTTCCTGTGCTAGGAGGGCCTTGGGGGTTGATTGTATTCGGGGACAGTCAGAGTGGGTGACTCTCAATATTCGGGCACCTCGTATGTCATTACAACAGACTTTGATTTGTAATAGTCTGAGCAATAATCTTCTGGCATTAGAAACTTGCTCTTCAAGGCAGTCCAAGCGTGTGGGCATGGTAATGTGTCAACTTGGAACAGCCCACAACTGCTCTTTTTCTGTAGGAGGCAAATGGTGTAATGCCTTCCTTCATCGTTCACCATATGCAAGTATTCAGCCGATGGTACAACCTACATTTAAACATAGATCTATAAGTTTTGAACATTTTTAAACAGTCATATATATCTCAAAGAATAGACGTATTAAATACAGTATAGATATATATAGTAAAAAAAATTTAAATATCCATCAGTAAACTTTTATTTTGCTTTCAGAATCATCATCTATATTGAATACAAACATATATGCATGTATAAAATACAATGAGATACAAACATATATGTAGATATAAATACAAAGATATACAGTATACAGTGAAATATATTGAATACTGTGGAATACAGTCTATATTTAGGCTGGCAGAGTATTAAAGATGATCACATTTAACTGATGAATACAGTGATATACATTAATATATAGACTATCTGCTTAGGAAATGCATCTGATTAGAAACAAAATCATTGAATTCAACCAATGAAATGCAAATGTATAAACAAGTAATGTATAGATATAATGATCAGTTTTTAAAACATTTCATAAAACAGAAACATGCACAAATGGACTACAATGAGGATTTCGTATGTAAATAGTAGAAATTGTATCAGAAATAAATACATGTTATACCATTGCTAAATACATGATACAAGGACGTAAAAACCTTACATTTATACGTGTAGACATTGCCTCATTCAAAGTAAGCATCTCCTGGTATTTTTTTCCAAGAGTTATGTACGTGTGTGAAGCTTCTTTCTAATTGTTGCAATTTCAACGTCTAAACATCTTCCTAACTTCTTCGAGGAAGTCATATATTGGCAATTCTCTTGCTGATACAAGTGCGGCATCGATTGATTCAGCAATATTTGACGTCATGGTCCATCCTCGGTTAACAAGTGCATACAACCTAGCCCACTTTTTCGTATCTAGCTAATTTCAAGTATTCTTTCACCTGAATATCTACCTTCTCCATTAGACTATCAAATTCATCCTGAGTTATGCTTTTGTTATCGAGAAGTATATCTCGCTCAACTTTGAATGACTCTTTTTGAATTTCTTATATACGTTGTTCCATAGATGCCATATACAAGCAAAATGTGGTACCGTTGGATACACTCTCAATACAAATTTTATGATGCTATCATTCCTATCTGAAATGATGCACATATTTTCCCTATCACCATATGCTTCCTTGAGTTGCTCAAAGAACCACGACCAAGCAGCATCGTTCTGAATCAACAACACCAAATGCTAATGGCATTATATGACTTGTAAATACAATCGCATACATAATTAAAAAATGTATTTCAATCGTTATTAGGCAGTAAACTTAACAAATTTTATTTTATATATATATATATAAACACTGATAAAAGATATATAAAATGAAGGAAATAACATATTATGAAATACATATATTATACATGTTGTATTTTTAAAATTTCTGTAATGAATACATTATACAAAAAATTCAAAATACATAATCATATATTTGAATATAACATGATGTTCAACAAGTTGTAATTAAGAACACTCAAATCTGATAGCATTAGACCTATGAATTAAAACCTTTCAGTTATTGCATAATGCTCCATCACCTCTTTCAATGTAGCCTTATCCTTATATACTTGTCCGGCCATAACCTCTCTTTGATTAGCTTTTGAAATAATCAAATCCCTTTCCAGTTCGAACACCTCAATTGGTTCACCTGAACTGACAGACTCAATAGCAAGCGTATCATTTGTATCAAAATTACACCTTTGATTTGCTTCGTCTATTTGCACAAGGTCGCCTTGCATTAAACTACCTCCAGCTACAAATTCTTTGTCCATTGTTGTTATACACAAAGAATACATCCCGAATTCTCTATTCTCTTTTTTCAACGCTAGATACACCATGTAACCCATGACGTTGTGCATTTCCATTGGCGTGCAATTTTCTTCTACTTTGTATTCAATTTTAATTGATTTTGAGCTCAAATCTATGTCGAGTTGCTCCGAAATTGAAGCAACCAAATCATTGCACGATGCATACTCCTTTATCAGTATCCCCTCAATCGAATAATCGACGTAGTTATTCTCACTATTCCACTTGTCAGAATGACGCATTAGCACGGTTAAACTTTCCATATGTAAAATCGAATTATATCGATTTCTATATATAATTGTATGAATTTCGAATTTTATTGGTTGAAAACAGAATTTCCACGAATGATAGCAACAAAAAAAAAGAGGGATTGAAACTCTAGAGATTGCTCTGTTTGGGGTAATTTTCGGCTGGGAATCTTTTCTATAACTGGAAATACAGATTCTACGTGTTATAATCGAGTTAGTTGAGTTATATTAGGAGTCTATCACATTAATTGATTCACTTACCGTTTTTAAACAGCTCAAAATACCATTTTTTTACGCAGTTTACGTTACTGTATTCACGAATACAATCGAATACAATCGTTGTTTAGCTGGACTCTCATATTTCACCCCGAGTTTTGCTATTGTATTCATCAATACATTAGCTTAAATACATAGAATACACTCTATAACAATCAAAAATATAACTATAGAAAATAATATAGTAAATGGTAGTTGTAGTTAGCTAATTGTTTAGTGGTTTGCGAAAATTTCTCTTTTTAACTAATAACCCCAAAAATTAGTATAATTTGCTTTAGTGAAAAAACTAAAGAATTGTTGTCAAGACGATAAGGAAAAAAAACTCTGCCACGCTCTTTATCGACGGCCCCTTCCGCCGGAGAATACATTATGAAGACCACCGTAGCCACCTCAATTTCCTCATTATTTCCACACCCAAAAATCCTCTTTAGCAAAAGAGTGTTTATTCCATTGAAATTCTCAGACACAGCTTCATTTTCACGGGTGAAATTTCTAACTATAAATTGCAGCAACAGTAATAATAATAGCTCAGGAAATGGTGACACGGGGAGTTTGAAGGATGCACTAACTGGTATTGTGGACGAAAGAGTAGAGGAACTTTTGAACAGAGAAGAAAACCGGGTTTTGCTTGATGGGTTGGAGAAAGCAACTCAAAGAGTAGAAATGGCTAAGAAAGAACTTGCTGATATTGAAAGACAAGAATTGGAAGTTAAATTGTTGAAGGATTATATAACTCAGCTTGAAACTAGAACTTCTGAGGTCAGTTTTCTTTTCTTTTTTTTAATTTAACTTTTGTATTCTACATTCAACCTCTCTCTATGACAGCCCTATATTTTTGGATGTTATAGCGAACTGATGTTACAGAGAACATATATTATAACAAAATATGACATTTGGATCCGAAAATATTTGGCTTTTATTGTGAAACGTTGTTATAAAAGCATGTTGTCGGACTGTAATACTACTATATAAGACGCGAGTTTTCTTAGACCCTATATTTGTATAAGAAAATCCGTTAATTTATATATATAAATATATATATACACACACACTTGTGAAATTAGTTACTAAGATGGTCAAATTCAGAACCCATAAATTTCAATACATTGGTGCTGCAAGAAATCTTTACTTTGTCAATGTGTCATAAGTTAAAATCCTTTTTCTCTCTTCTTTCTCACTCTTAAATTGTTTATGCTTTAGTACATCTTGCTATTATTGCATAATAATTCGATTGAATAACATGTATTCGATACGACTAGCTAACTCTATTTACAAAGGAGCAAGTGAATCACTCCTTTTGGGCACAGGCAGCCCTCTGCTGTCCAATTGTATCTCATTGTCTCATATTGTATCGTATCGTTTGGTCAAACATAGATTTATTGAGAGAAAGGCAGAACTTTATTTTATATATTCTTTTTCTTTTGACAGGGATTACTATTTGTTCCTAGATTTTTGTCATTATGCATATAGATTGTTCGTATCTAACTACATTGAAATCGTCTTGACCTGCAATTGCTAAACCACTGGAAAATAAAGAGCAATGATCTGAATTCATGTCTTTAAATAAGGAAGTGTGGTTCTTTAGTTGGCACCAGTGTTGTCAAAGGCGAAAGCGTTAAAAAGCACTCCGGGTCTATCGGGGCTTTAAACGCAAAGCAGAATTGAAGTGTGGACTTTAGTTTAAAAGGCGCAATGGAGGAAAAAATAAAAAAAAATTATGTAATGCAAGAACAAATTAAGAATTTCATTCATAATATTTCCTTAACAATTTGCCAATTATATTCATTGTTTTGTACCGCTCTATTCAAGATAGAACTTATGGGCAATGCGGCGCACACCTCAGTGCCTTGCCTACACAGAAGCGCAGCCTAATGGAGGCGAAGCACAGCCTAATGGAGGCGAAGCGCATGCATTGAGCTTTTAGAGCTTCAGGGTTTCGCACGCCTATTGGTTGGCACTTCAACTCGGAAGCTTTAGAATAGAATGTAGATATAAATTCTATGCTTTTCGAGATCATAATAGATTTACTAGATTATGTGCGCGAAATAACTAATGCATCATCATAAGGGACTGCAAACAAACTGCTTACTAAGTTAAACTGGGTAAAGGGGACTCTCAAGCGACCTCAGTCCAATTTACGGAAATCTTGTTTTAGCACCTTGTATGCTCATATTGGATAAGATTGAGAGCTAGAAAGGAATTATATGGCTGACCACAACTACTTTGAAATTGACACATAGTTGAATGATTGATTGACGTGTTTTAGCACCTTAAGTAGGAGCGTGTTTCAAGTTTCCGAACTCCTTAAGAATAGTGTTAGCGTAGTTCATAGTCTTGCAGATGCTCTAACAAGTCATTAAAGCATTTCGAGAACAATTGTTCCTACATGCTATAGTTAAGGTACTGATTGGTTGATGCAATTGAAGATTGCAGAATGCCAGAAAGATATTTCAGAAGCACGAGCAATGATTGAAGAAGCTGAGCGCTCCCTCAGCGTTAGTGATGATGCTAGAAGGAGAGATGCTTCCAGGAGAACAGACGGAGATGCGATAAATAGAGATGAGGAGAGAGTAGAATCCATAAAAGCAGCTTCAATTTCTGCAATCGTTGGCACGCTTGCAGGGCTTCCCATTTCCTTAAGTCGAATCACCAGCTATTCAGAGCTAATACTCCCTCTTTCAATCACCTTTATCAGTTGTGCTTTGTTTGGTGTAACCTTTCGCTATGCTGTAAGAAGAGACTTGGACAATTTTCAGCTCAAGTCAGGGACATCCGCAGCATTTGGTTTTGTCAAAGGTATTATATCCTCATACTAAGTCATTGTACTGTCTCACTTTTCTCCTTCCATTTTCTTTGGTAATTCCCAACTTGTTTAGATTCGAGGGATGCTTGATTGACTGATTGATTACATTAAGAGTTCAATCAGCTGACAAAGGATGTTCTCAAGGTTATTGCTTAGCTGAATCGGATACTTGTTTCTTGGCTGCAACTAGCATGCTGATGCACACATATTCTAGTCCCTTCAATTTGCTGTATTATCCTGGTAAAGCTTCCACAATAATTTGGTATTTATAAACTAAACGATTCTATTTCCATTCGATGTAGGCCTTGCTACACTTGGAGGTGGACCACCATTAGAGTTGGATGCTGGCAGCTTCTCGTCTCATGCTCTTGATGGCGCGGTCTATGTCTCTGAGAATCTTTTGATCTTTCTTTTTGCTGGTGTTGGCCTGGATTTATGCTTTAAGTTGAGGATTTTGAGCCCCTTTCCTATTGATAGATTAGTTTCAGAAGCAAATAAAATTTAACCACCTTGTTGCTTATTTATCATTTTTAAAAGTTGTATATACAATAAACTGAACTTGCAGTCCTTAAATAGAATAATACTTGAGATTGTGCCTCTAAGCACCATTTACTGCATTTATCCAAAATCTGGGGAAATTGTGTCGACCGAAAGAAACTGATCAACCCAGCGTACCATGTAATGGACTGTGGCTTAGAAATGCTCCCCCACACACACACACACAAAACATCCAAAAAACAAAATGAAAAGTCATACACAATGGACTTGTTTCAGAAATCAGAAGGAATAAAGTTGCACTTGAGTTCTTTTCCATCATTCAAATTAGAGGTGTACAAACCGAATCGAAAAATCGCACAAAATCGAAAAGTCAAATCAAATCGATTAAAAAGTCCGACGTGATTTGGTTTGATTTGGTTTGGTATTGAGTAAAAAAAAAAACCGAATCAACCCGACATATAAATATATAATTTTTATATATACTTTTAAGATTTTATATAGAATTTTCTTTAAAAAAACATCTAGAAATATTTGGGATTCTCTTGCGGGATATAAATTTTAATAGAATATGAAGTGCTCCATATTTATTAACCTTAAATAATGAGCTGTATGATCACTTTCTTATCAAGTGTTACTGAAATGCGTCTATTTCTTTGTTCTTTTATATTCATATCATATGTTAAGATCTATTAAATTCTTATATTTTTTTCGAATGTGAAGTGGTTATTAATATTTAGGTATCATATTGATTTTTATGTTTAATTACTAAATTCGGTTAACCTGAATGTGTATATCAACAAAAAATTTGGCGGACGACNAATTATGTGTTACTAATAGAATTATTTCATAAGAATATTTTAATTGATAATATGTTTGTCAATTTTTTATATTTTTAGTAAATATATATTTAATTATCAAATATTTAACAAAGTAAGATTGAAATAATATGTAAGTAACAAAAAACCCGAAAACCCGACAAAACCGAACCAATCCAAACTGATATAATTGGTTTGGTTTGATTTTGATAAAATCCGAACCAACCCAGTCCATGTACCCCTAATTCAAATTATCAGGAATAGCAATCATTTGGATCCTTCCAAAGACAATGAAGTTCAATGACCTTGTATTAATGTAACTCTTCTATTTTGTCATGGTATTTACAACATTGAAGCAATGAAATTAAATGACCTATCTTTCTTCCAAATTCCTAAGCAGGTTAGAGCATTGAGATTCTCCAAATGGAAAAGGCCTATGGAATGATCTCATCAATAGATGCCTATAGTCATCACTTGAACACCACACCACCTCCTACTGGATCCAGCTTTAGTCTAAATCCTGCAAGTATGAAAGAAAATCTTGTCACTAAACGAAAACGTAGAAGTATATAAACCACAATAATCTGCCTCATTGCAGCATCTATCGCGCAACACTTAACGAATGAACATTTTGATATAATCCAAAAATTGGAATTGAGACCTCATAATCATCCAACCGAAAGCTCACTACAGCAGGTTTCCTAGCAGTAATCTTGGTCTTCTTTGATTCAGTTAAAGCTGTCTCTAGATCAGACTGTGACAATGGTCTTGGTGCCTGTAACATAAACAACATATCAATCTTTGCTTAGATGAGGATTGTAATATATAGTGAAACTGTGAAACTGTAGACTTGCCAGAAGACTCTTAGTCACAACTAATCATCATCGAAGCAACACCATATCTAAAATTATTAACATGTAAGAATAGGCTCCGTTTAATATCCACCACATTAAGATAAAACATGACTGGGCAGTATGATTCCATACATCTGCATTGCCTATATGAGAAGAGTTTTCCACTTCGTTCTAGCAGTTCCAATGACCAGAATGTAAAGTAAACCAAAAGATGAACTACAAGTTTTCTGACCTCCGAATCATATCATATCTTCTGTCAAAATAACATTATTAAAAGTCAGTTTGACAGGCACACTCAAGGAGGCCGTTGCCACAGTACACATGTACTTCCAGATCGGGGAGCAAATCCTTAAAATGCACAGTTACCATGCCTATTTAGAAGTCATAGTCAATTGCACAAATATTTGATCTATGACGCGCATGCATACCCCCACATTTGCTGTTGCGGGAAAAACAGATAACAACGGATCAATTACAATAACAACTTGCGGAAGTACCTGTGATTGCTTTCCTTTCTTCTCATCGTGCAAATACTCCCTAAGAGGAATAAAGGCAGCTAGCTTGCAGGCCTCGAGAATGTCTGAACCAGTGTATCCCTCACACAACCCAGCAAGTCGATCAAAGTCAACGTTATCTTCAATTCTCTCACCCTTCAAAACTACCTTAAATATCTTTGTTCTATCACTAATGGAAGGCTTCCCAATCTCAAATGACTGAGAAAAGCGCCTAAGTATTGCCTCATCAAGGTCAGTTGGGCGATTGGTTGCTGCCAGGACCATAACTCTAGCATTCTCTACAGAGAAGGAAAATTCATTCCTTTATCACTTACATATAGCATAGCATTCATGAAACATGTTGTATAAGGCCACATTTTCTGCAAGAAATTCATACAAAAAGCACCAAGTAACAATGGGAAGCATGTCAAAATAAGATATAATTCCCTAACAAACTAAAGTAATAAAGCTACCAAGGCAGGGGCGGAACAACATTGCAGTGATCAGTGTAGCAAGACTGCTTCGCCTAATAATTTACCATGCATGTATCTATATGATCCTATTTAATTGAAAAGATGAGTATAAATTTTTAAACTGATTCTCCAACTAATATTAGTTGATTGATTGATAAACTTTTAGATTGGCTAAACACCAACCCCGGCACACTGGTAGAGAAGGTTCAGAATAAAACTCTGGTCACGTGTTCCACCTCCTTCCTGTCTTCTTCTTTTAAACAACACAGCTGTTCTTCTTATGTATATATTTAAGGTGAAAAACTATTTATGTATACATTACTTATAGAACAAAAACTGAAACAACTAAACAGCAATCCAAAGCAAGTTCCTTTATTAATGGATATGAGTAAACATCAATTTAAGCTCACTTCCCAAACAAGTTGGGGTCGGGGACGAGGTAGACCTAAAATCTCAGGGGAACGAAGTTGTCTCGTAAGGCCTAGTATTTCTTAGGATCAGCACAGACTTTGCTAAAGATAGGACACAATGGAAGAAAAAAATTCATATAGGTGATATCTACTAGCGGAAGTACAATTTAGTCTTGTTAGAAAACTTCTAATATAATAATAATAATAATAATAATAATAATAACTATTATTATTATTATTATTATTATTATCACTATTATTTTTATATATTTTAATTAGTTCTCACTTATTTTTATTTGGTATGATGATGACATGATGAGCTTAAATGGAGAAGTGGGAATTCATATACCCGACCCTAACTTGTTTGTGATAGGTAGGGGTGGGCATCGGTCGATTCGGTTCGGTTATGAATATTATCGGTTTAGCGTATCGGTTATCGGTTTACAAATATGATAAACTGATAACTAAACCGATAAGATATTAGTTATCGGTTATCGGTTAATCGGTTATCGAGCATTATCGGTTCAGTTATCGATTTACCCGATAAGATAACTCAATCTAGAGTTAAGCAAAAAAAAACAAGACAATTCACTGGAGTTAAGCAAGAAAGAGAAGAATTCACATATAGTATACTACCCAATTCTGAGTTCTAGCCACAAATAATATTTGAAGCATGTTTCATTTTGACAACTTCATGACCTGTGTAATCTCAAAAATTGATAGTACAACTCCACAAGCATTCATCTCCAATTCACTTGAAATATTAGTTAACAGGAACATAATACTACAATTTTTTGATTTTCTGCCAAACCATAATCAAGAGATCAATGTCATTTTCCAGAGTCCAATTGTAGCTAGAGAAACAAGAGTACTAGTACTAGTAATTCAACGGTTGTCCAAACACAACTGAAATAGTGTTAGTTCTTCAACAACAGTTGTCCAAATACATTAATAACAATACAAACTAGTACCAATTTCACCTTAAAATTAACAAGTACAAACATAGTACTAAAACATGAGCACAAAATAAAGAATCGAAAACAATCAAAAATCCTATATTTTTATTATTGAACTCTACTGTAAAACTCAAAAGAAAGGAACGAAATTTGTTCTTGACAAAGAAGTAATTTTGGAATACAAACTTACGCTAAGATTCTAAGAATGTGGTTGTACTTTGAATTTTGAAGAAGTATCAGAGTCTGAAGAGTGAACTGTGAAACTTCAATCTTGAATGCGGCTGGGAAAATTGGGAGAAAAAGAGAGAATAATGAATCTTTAGATGTATTTATATACTTAATGGTAAAATCCTAATTTTATTAAATCTTATTGGGTTATCGGTTAGCCCATTAAGAAATTGGGCAAATCGTGGCCCGAACCAATAACCCAATAGTGAAAAATATAAAACTGTTACCGAACCGTTAACCCAATAACCCGATATCGATACCCCAATAAGCTTTTTTCGGTTCGGGCTATCGGTTATACCCGATATATGCCCAGCCCTAGTGATAGGCAAAGTTATTTTTTTCTTGAAATGGTAATAGTGGTATTCATAACAGCACAAATGTAGTGCAGGAATTTTCTGTACAACTGAGGAAAAAACCAAAAGTGTAGCCCTCTTCTAATCTTAGAGGGATACAGGAATTAAAGTTTCTGCCTCATTTGCATATTCCTTTTTACACAAAAGTGAAATAACAAGATACAATCTAATTTATTCCTGTGGACTGATTTTTGTTTGCCTTCAAAACATCTTGAGTTCCTTTCTCTCCAAATCACCCACCAGATACAAGCTGGAGTTGTATGCCACAGCTCTTTCTCACTTTGCCCAACCCTTGCCTATACCAAGAACTTAAAAATCCTGTGAGTCCCAGGCATTGACCACTTAATTCCATCAAAGTTGAGAAATAGCTGAATTGAGGCATAGTTATTGCTGTATAAGCAAATATCAATCTCAAGCTAGTTGAGGTCAGCTATGAATCCTCAAAATCCATTTCACTCCATATGGAGCTGTTTCACCCTAATACTCAATAATTTGGAGTAAAAAATAATGCTAAGACCCTGGATACATAGCCGACCCAACCAAACTATATGGATACCTATAATAAGGAAAAAGGTAACAATGCTAAGAGCCATTAATCCACATTGACATAACCCTAGGAGGTATCTAGCCCCCACCCTCAACCCCCTCCTTTCTAAAGCAAGTCACTTGTAATCGCTAATCCACATTGACGTAACCCTAGGAGGTATCTAGCCCCCACCCTCACCCCCTCCTTTCTAAAGCAAGTCAATTGTACTTGCTAGGATTCATTCCCTGGACATTCTATGCCTAATGGTTATACAAACACTCCTTAAAATAGAAGCTAATGTATCAATTCTTTAACATAACTAGTCAGCTAGTGCTAATGTAAATTATAAGTATCTGTATCCTACAGCATTAAGATAGAAAGTAACTATTGTAAAATAGCATATCAATCCAAGCAGTGTACTGAATTATATAGCATTCTTCCAAAACACCGTTAAGTAGATGCTACAGAAATATGTCAAACAAGACCCAAATGTGAAAGTACAAGAGGTATAAATTTCCATGACTAAAAGCTAGAATTATATGTGAATTTGAATACGAAGTGAAGCCAAAAAAGAACCAGCTATTCGCAGATTGTTACTCACGATCAGTAGTAAAACCATCCCATAAGGCCATGAACTCAGTTTTCATGCTAGTCAGCATTTCAGTCTCACTTGAACGACGCTGGCCCAAAAAGCTGTCAACTTCGTCAATAAATATTATAGCAGGCTGGAGCTTATAGGCCAAACCAAAAATAGCAGCAACTACAACAAAAAACCAAACCAAAAACAGATAAGGGGAGGAAAGAAAGGTTAAAGAGAAAAAAAAAAGATCATGTGCTTATTATGAACATATACTCCCTCTGTTTCAATTTATGTGAACCCATTTGACTGGGCACGAAGTTAAAGAAAAGAGAGAAGACTTTTAAACTTGTGGTGTAAAATGAGTCACATATATTTTGTGTGGCTATAAATCATTGTATAAAGGTAAATTGTTTCCAAATAGGGAAATAGGTCATTCTTTTTGGCACGACTAAAGAGGAAATAGTTCACATAAAATTGAAACGGAGGGAGTAGCTAGTCAATGCTCATATAGCATGCAGATGAATATGCAGTCTAGCCTTATCCAGTTTCAGTCTCCTTTCCTTCCCACTTTCCAGTAACCGCATTTGTTAGCAATAGAAAAAGTCAATCCTTGCTACAAAATTCACTCATGAAGGAAGATAGCGTGCTGCATCTGCATCCCATGACTCCACTTCCTAAAACCTAATCCCTCCAATAGCTCCTAAACCTTTCCACTTTCTTCTTTTCAGCGACACCACGTTACTGTAAAGACAGATTGGAGTAGCTCCTTCATAAAAAATTCAGAACACTAGCAAACAAATTGTGCATCCTTTAAGCAATACATTCCCTCCTGACTCCTAAGCGTGAAAGGGAAGTAAGAACTTTTCATATATCAAAATCTTAGCATGCTAAATCAACCTCTCCAATTACTTATCTATCCAACCAACAGATCATTGCACTTAATATGGAGTTTTCAACCAAAAGACAGAACAATAATTTAGTTAGACCTCTAATGTACAAACTTAGCTACACAAAGGAAATTCAAAATACTCACCAAGCTTTTGCGCATCACCAAACCACTTGCTCATGAGAGTAGAAACCTTCACATTTATGAACACAGCACCAGACTCTTTTGCAATGGCTTTAGCAAGCATTGTCTTCCCTGTCCCGGGTGGTCCATACAACAGAACCCCTTTCATTGGACCAAGCAATTTCCCATGACAAAACAATTCAGGCCTTCGCAGAGGTAAAATGGCCAGCTGAAACAAAGTATCCTTAATCCCATCCAGCCCCCCAATCGAATCAAACTCCACATCTATGTGGTCTGGATTCACAACATCCCCAGCAATCATATCCTGCAAAGAGTTACTCAATAAATGGAGACCAAATTTACCAAGAAGGTCAAACCACAACAATACCAGCAATCACATCCTGTAAAATTGTTACCAACAACAACAACTACGCCTCAACCGCAAGCTAGTTGGGGTCGGCATATGAATTCACACTGCCATTTCACTCTATTTGGACACATTTCATTCCGACAGTCAATAATTTGTTCCCTAACATTAGAGGTTCTCTAACTTTCCATAACACTAAGCGGGATGTAAGTAAGCATCATAACTAAGCCTTACTCCACTCCGTCCCGTTTTACATCAATGTACGACATTATAAGATATTAACATTTGGGAGTCAAACATTTTCTTACTATGGTTTTTTCAAAATTATTTTAAAAGAATTTTCTATCAATCACGAAAGGGTATAGCCCAGTGGTTGATGAGGTGAGAAAAATCATGAGGTCTCAGGTTCAAATCCCAACAGAGACAAAAAAATACTAATCCCTCTGATTCAGTTTATGTGAACCTGTTTGACTCGGCACGAAGTTTAAGAAAAAACGAACACGGTTGAAATTTGTGGTCCTAAACAAGTCAAAAAGAGGTCCAAAGTATTTGTGTGGTTATTAAGCTTCTGTAGAATTGGAAGTTTAAGCTAAGTTGTTTCCAAATTTAGAAAGAGGTCATTCTTTTCGGATCGGACCAAAAAGAAAATAAATTTACATAAACTGGAACGGAGGGAGTAGGTGATTTCTGTGCCCAAGCGTTTGTAGCGGAGTTACTCGGTACATGTGCTTGTGTAGCAAGTACGTGGTGGAAATAATCAAGGTGCGCTCAAGCTGACCCGACCACCACCATTATAAAAAGTAAAATAAACTAAAATTTCCATCAACTGTGATATGCAGTACTTTTATATACTACTAGTTTCTAAGAAAAATCCAAAATATAGCGAAAATGGTGCGTGAATAGAGATTTAATAAAAAAACAGATATATTGACCATTTCGTATTTTCTGAGTTTACCTCATAAGGAGTGGTGTGGATAAGAGGGCGACCTAAGCGTTTAGAGAGCTGTTTGCGGGATTCGAGAGCTTTCTTAGAAGCTTCGCGATTGGGATCGAGATGACGAAGCCCAGCGAATATGAAAACCATCCCTAAAGCTGCCGTAGCAGCAGAGAGTACAAGCTCTACTATCAGCTTTGTCTTTGCATCAGTGCCTGATTCCGCCATTGATTTAGAGAGACTAAGCTCAGGTTTTTAGGGCTTCTGTTCTTCTTCTGGAATGAGAAAGGAATTTTAGAATGGATTTTAACTAATATAACTAACAAAGCTTCTAAGCGCAAATGCCAGGGAAAGAAAACGCGAAGCGTAACAACCAGGAGTAGTTTTTTTCTTAAAATAAAATAAAATAAAGTAGACTATTTCTTAAGTAGAAAATATTATAAAAATGCATAATAAATAAGTAAAAGCAAAGGTGGTAATTAAACAATTTTGGTTGGCTTCAAAATTGGGAAAAGTAAATTATGAAAACGGGGTAGGAATATTTTGATGTCTATACTTTTCCCTTGCTATTTTAAATTTTTGATTGATATTTTCTAACCTCCCTTCTCTTATGCACAAGTGATTTGTTGTCGATGTAAAGTTCACTTCGCATTGACACAAAAACCTTACAATTAGCAAAATGTAGTGTTGATTTATTTCTTTCCAACACTACAAATTATTTTACTAGGGGATTAAGATATAATTTGCAGTTGATATCGTTCGACTTTAGGGTCTATGACCACTATTTTTTACTGTTGAATAGGCAAGGTTTTTATGCAATAATTTTATGCATTGCAAACTGCAAATACTGGAATTTAAGAATTGCGGATCAGAAATACCCAGATGCAAGATTCTAAAATCTTCCTGATGAAATTACACAATTTCTGAGTTGAGACCTGCCAACATAGCAAGAAAATCAAGGAGCCTCCGCTATGCACGGGGTCCGGAGAAGGGCTGGACCATAAGGGTCTATTGTACGCAGCATTATCCTATATTTCTGCACGAGGCTATTTCCACCTTGAACTCATGACTTCCTGGTCACATGACAGCAACTTTACCATTTACGCCGAGGCTCCCCTTCAAGAAACTCAAGGATGTTCAGTGTCAAAAAACTAAAATTACAAGTTTTCATGGACTCCCACCACTATCACCATCAGGGGTGATCCAAATAGAGCTCAGATAGAGAACCAGCACAAGGGGAAAACCCCACTAAAATACAATCAAAAACAGTTAAGTCAGTCATACTACAGCTGTGAAAAAATAGTCTGCGCTGATCCAATCTTGATAACAGACCATTTAGATATCTGGTGCAGAGTTGAATCATAGCACATTAAGATCAATCTACTTTTGCGGACACAGAAGTGCTTAATTTTTTCCGTTGCTGAACTGCCTGCATAGTTATACTCCAGCATATTATTGAGCTCCATCAAATGATTGGCTTTGAGCTCCTCAAAACTGAGCTTAAGCAGGCAAATTTAGTGTTTCCTTCCACTAAGATCTTCTTCATCTTCATTCAAGTCCTCAGGATTTCCGGAAGGCCTTCTAGAAATTTTCCACCTCCTTATCTCATCTCTTGATTCTTCTTGTGCTAAAGGCAAGTTCTTATGATCGTTGGTTTCCTCCTTCAATCCAATTTGAAATATTAGATACGAATATTAAACTTCTGAATCATTTAGTTTTGGTAATAAGCATTTCAAGTGATAGATACCTCTTCAGAGATGCTATCATCTTTCTTCCTAGAAACTGATGATAGTTCCTCTCCAGTCCCAGTAAATTTATTCAAAGCCTGAAAATCTCCATTTTTGATACTTACCTCTAGCTGGAACCAGAGAATATTTCCAATTAGGACCTCACTATAATTGATTTATTGAGTTTGAGATAGAGATAGACTGTAGATATATTACTTGAATGTGGAAGATGCACAAGAGGATGCTAGCAATTGGTAGCCAGCTGTCTTCAGGAGAAAGAGACAGATTGGTTCTGCATACATAAAAGAACATCAGTATGAGAATGAAATGCCTGGTTACCAACATAAAGGCAAAACGACTCAATTAAACATGTAAAAAAACTGAAGTAGTTGCTTTGGCTAAAGCTACTGCAGCAGAGAATACCAATTTCCTTAGAATCCGATGTTATCCACAATGAAACAAAAGAGCAAGTGAGAGCTTTCACTATTTGAAGGAAAATTTTGGCAAAAGCTATTGACCATCTTTTCAATCGTATAGCAGTGTTTAGAGGTTTGACATAAAGAAACATCATCTACTTTTGCCATTCAGAGGGTGTAAAAAGTTTTATTCAAATCAGGCTTATGCTTTACTGCCTTCAGCATAAAGTAGCTTAGCATGTCTACAGATTAATCAGAAGCAGACTTGTCTTGATTCAAGGGGGGTCAACTAAACCTCCTTCGTCAGAAAGCTTCACTGGTTTATAGGTAATATAATGTGTATATCTATGTGTGTGCGCTCACGCTACTGAATCCCCCTTGACTTGAGGAATATATTAGAGCAATGATTAGGAAGATTCAAGATTTATAGAAGGGAAGATGCAAGTTTATACTGTGCAACAGATGCTACACTTGCAAAAATGACCGTGAAGATATAGACCATCTCTCTTTTTACATTGTGTAGTGGCCAAAGGTATATGGGACATGTTCAGTACACTTTTTGGTATTAGTTGGGTTATGCCAAGATCTTTGAAGGAAGTTCTTGTAAGCTGGAACAACATTGAGAGTTGGGAAAACCATCAGAAGTATATGGAAGATGGTCCCTCATTGCAGTATCTGGACTATTTGGAAAGAAAGGAACGAAAGATGTTTCGAAGGAACTTCAACTCCTACATATATTTTAAAATCCAGATGTCTTCTTAATCTTTTCGCTTGGTGTAATCATTATGACGCTAATAGCTCCATTTTACTTTTAGATTTTATTAGCTCCATGAACAATTAGGTGGACTGTTAGATTATGCTTGCTGGAGCTTTCTCTTTTGTTATTTTGTAAGATGCTGCATCCTCTGGATGCTTTGATTAATGAAACAACTTCTTACCTGATCCGGAAAAAAAGATTTATATGAGGTCCTATGTTCGAGCTTCATTAGCACCATTTCGTTTCCTTTTTTTTAAGCTTCTTGGTGAAAATCCTAGGGCCACCTCTGAGACTAACAATAAACTTCAAATTTTCAAAAGCGTTTATAGTCCAACAGTTAGGATAAATTGTCTTCCAAGCAATAAACTTTAAATCTTACAATTGCATTAACACTGGTAGCTTATCATGGAAAGCGAGAAGGATAAGCAGCCACTCCTGGAACAGAGAGTACAATGCTATAAATGTATTCGTGCAAGCTGATAGAAAAGAGCACAAAGGAGCCCTATCTTGTCATCTATGTTACATGGATCCTTCATTTTCCATGACCTGTGTATGACAATTGTGATAAGGTGCGGCTATTTCATGCGGATTTTTCAACATACGCCTAAAATTAGCAAAAAGCTTGACATAACCTTCCCGGATACTTTCGGACACCTGCACTAGATACATATCCACAAACAAATCCATGTAACATAGCTTGTTATAGTCAAGATTACTTTATAACTTCACTTCAATTTATTCAGTCTGAAAATTGTATAAACATTTGGAGATCTTCAGGTACATGCACGCCTTGTACTCAAGTAGCAGTTTCTTAGCGTGTTTGTTACATCAACTATCTGACGGGAAGGCCTTTTTAATATGTAGTTGGAGAGGAAGGCATAAGGAAAACTGAGTCAATTGTTTAATGATTCACTTGTTGGTGGATTATATGATATACTTTCTTCAAATCTTGAGTTCAAGCTCCATAAGAACGAGGTTTAACTAAGTCTAACCTAAATCTTCAAGCAACTGGAGAACTTCAAGATATTCTACAAATCATATATCTAACAAGGAGAAAGAGAATGTTCACAAGATAATTAGAATTACACTAATTTGAACAACAGAAACATCCCAGATATACAAGCAACTATTTTAAAAAAGCAAATCTGAAACCAGAGGACAAAAGGTGTTTTAGAATAAGCAAATTTTTAAACTTGTTCAAATAAGTAGTCTAGCTATTTAGATTATTAGTTGAGAAAAATGCATATCAACTTAATTGATATCCTCTATAACACACTAATCGTAGCTCATACAGTTAACTGCAGATAGGTCCTTAGCATCCTAGATAGGAAGCCAAATCATTATGTACTCATTGAGGCTGGTGCAGGGACATACTGAATACTAAAACATCAGCTAGAAAACTAAAGTTTTGAGAGCTCCATACCTTAAATACGGAGCCAAATACACAAGAGCATAAACAGCGTAACGCTGCTTCCCAGTATCCAACCACGCGAAAACCCAACTCTACAAAGTAAAACATGAAATCAATCAATTAACCACACCTCAATCTCAAATTAGTTAGGATCAGTTATATGCATCCTCTAAATAGATTAATTACTTTTACACAGAGGCGGATCCAAATATTAAACTTTATGAATTTTTGTATTCTAGGATAGCGACCTCAGGTGGTAGTAACTGAATTCCGAATTTAATTTTTGCACATATTTAGTAGATTTCTTAACACATATACAGGCTTCTTCCCCTGCTTTTACGTTATTGTCAAACCAGCTAAAACCTCAACTCTAAACCCTAAAAGTAAATCTAGAACAAATGAATGAATACACGACGAAAAATCTCACCATCCAATTAAAATACGGAATGAAGCTGATAATTCCCATAACAGCAAACCTCGCATCAGCAGAATCAATCACGGATTCGCCGTCGTCATCCTCCGTGTAAGTAGTCGGAAAAACTAACGAGCTGAAAATGCAAGCACCAATCGCAACGGCGATAGGTGCGTCATTTGCAAACTCTGCCCTACAAGTTCCATTTCTCAACCTTCTCTACAAAAAATCAAAATAACAAAATAAAATGACATCATCATTAAGTTAACTTAAACAAGCTAGTATTTTAGTTAAGCTGAGATTAGAGGAATGGAGATAGTACTTAAGTTAAATTACCAGATAAAGTTTTTTGCGGAGGCGAGCTCGATATAGTGGTAGAAGAGCTGGTAAGAGAGAAGATCGTAAGGATTTTGGTGAAGTTGGAAGAAGTACTGCTGACGTGGAAGTAAGAGGAATCATCTTCGGAGATGGTGGACGGCGACGGTAGCATCTAACGTGTGCCGGCGAGGGGTTAGGCGATCGGCGTAGGTTAAGGTTATGGAGTTAGGAAAAGGTTCATGAATCCTGCACGTTTTGAGAAGGGTGCCTAAAATCTTAAGGAAGTCGCATTCAACGAATGCTATTACGACGTTACGAAATATAGTCGCATTTCCTGCATGCTGCGTATGTCAAATGTGATTATAGTCACTAATCAGTTTTATTAGTTATATATAGATTTTATTTTCAAAATTTTAATTCTTCTAGATAAAAAAATAGACAATTGTGACTTAGGTCTCGTTTGTATACACTTAATGGAGGTCTGAATCTTAATCATTCAGATCTCAGACGTTAAAGTGCGTTTGTTTTTAAAGTCTGAATCTGAATTATTCAGATTTTAATCATTAAGTGTGTTTGTTTTTTTTACTTTACAGCTATTTAATGGGTCTAATATGTCTGTATGATTAAGATCTATAACAAAGACTTAATTTCATTAAGATGTTATCATTCATATTCATTATTGACTGTCGCCACCGCCACCATCAATCATAGCTGCCACCATTATCGACTATCACCACCCACCATCTACACCACTTCCGCCACTATCATTCTCAACCACAATTAACACTCATTCACCTCAACTACTACAACTAACTACCCATCATAATCAACAACCACAGCCAGCACTGTCCATCATTATAATCTTCCACCACCCACCACCACCTTTCTCAATCACAACTACCACCACCACCCGCCATTATTAACTATCACCACCCACCACCACCATCCCCAATCATAATCGTCACCATTACCAATCACAACTAGCTACTACCCTAAACCACCACCATCAGTCAAAACTACCACCAACTATCACCTCTAGTCGGCATTCATCCGTTAGCCATTACCAGCAAAAACTATCATATTTTTAAAAACTATATATTTTATTGATAGAATATTAGATTAATTAGTATTTCATTTTAATTTTATGTTTATTAATTTTCAAATACAGATAAATTGTATACATTCAGATGTTAAAAATCAAACAGTTTTAATCATTTAGTATTCAGATCTTAATACACATCTTAGTATTCAGTTGTGTATTCAGAGTTAGATGTCTTAATCTTAATACACATTTCGATATTTAAATGTTTATTCAAATTCAAACGACTTAATTTTAAAATAAAACAAATGAGGCCTTAAATTCCTCTGACAGTAGCCCATGTATAATTAATGATTGTCAATTTCTTTGATACTTCCGAATTCTCTTTTTTAACTTCAAAACCTCCTTTTTTTGGTTTGATGCATGTGTCTAAATAGTGATTTTGAATCGTTTTAGACCTTCAGTAAATATGTGACATGCTATATCGAAAAATAATTTGTTACACTGTAGGAACTTTTTTTTTGGTGGGATAAATCACTTTATCAAAAAATTATAAATGAAGAGTAAATTTTGAAAAGAAAAATCTAGATGCAACTAAAATGGGGAAACTTTGGAGGAATGGTTGTATTAGCAACATAAATAGCACTCGATATCCATAATCTCAGCCAAACAAATGCGACTTATAAATGGCAGGCAACTTATCACCCGTATTATTGAGGGCTTCGTCTTTATCCTTATTAAGACGCCATTGAAACTGATAGAGCCAAAAGTGCATGTTTTGGGGAAAATTCCAAATAGTGTAACTTTTGAACAAACATACGACGGTTAAAGTAGTAACAAGGAAAGGACGTAAACCTAAAATGATGTCCAAAAGCATAATTATTCACTGTAGATGTTTGTTTTACCAACTAAAAAGAAACTAGATTTTGTATCTAATCAAAAAACTATCAGTACATTTCCAAATAATTTCTAAACTTTGTTTAATAGTATTTAGTTTTGTGCAGCTTAACGAAACATCACCATACAAGGAAATAAATGCTAACTCGTTTGATTTGAAAAAAAATACAGCTAGCTGGTACATATTACACTTCCCTAAATATAAGACGATAAGACGAAAAGAAAAACTAATGAACACCTTCAGAAGTTTAACTGGTCCGATGCCACGAAAAAGAAAACCTTTAAAACGATAATAGATACAAAATTACGTCATTAACTAAGAAAGGAGAGAAATGAAATTATGTCAGGCATCGACCAGCTTGAGGGATGCTTGAGAAGCTATAAGCATTATTGAACACATTCATGGTCACATTGATTGATATATGTTACAAAATTACAACTTAATTTTCCAATTCAGATTACAACATAAACTAAGGATCTACAATTAAAATGGACGGAACTCAATCCCCAACCCCACCCCTCTGCCTTCCTCTCCCCGTCGAGCCTTCTCCGTGATCTTCTATATCTAAATAAATAATCCCTTTGATTGGAAGACGTGAATCTGCACAAGAAGCTTGTTTTCAGCTCGTACTCATCAAACAAATGAAGAAATTATCTATCCACTGATTATTTTGCTTATTGTCACTTGGAGATGGATTCTTCCACGTGAGCTATTCAACTAGGACAAGCGCATGATTCAGCGACATAAGAATAGTACAGTCTGCCTCTTCCTATACCTCAACCTGCAAAAGCGAATGACATTGATAAAATCCATCAAGGCATTTACCTGCGAGAGAAGATTTCAAAACTGTCTGCTATAGCAACATCAAATAGACACCTGAATATACACGGTGTTTACACATGAAAAGTATCATTTGGCATCACGATTCCAATTCTCTTCTGTCCCCATCCTCTCCGCAATTTGACATGGTATTTAACCGCTGTTGCAACTGGTAGCAGACGAAAAATCATTGTTAACAAATGATGAAACACTGAGATACTGTTAATAAACCTCTTCCGTTCGTCCGTTCGTCCGTCCCTCCCTACTTTCTTTCAATTGTTGCTACTTTAGGCCTAGTTTTTGAACCTGAACTTCATCAAGTAAAAGAGATATCTCCACGCCAGTGGTGTTCTTTTAGTTATTATTATTATTTATGAAAACATTCCCCAGAATTGCTTTTTCTCATGTTTGGGATGGGAGGAAAAGAAATGATAAAGAATTTTGGAGAAACTAGTCATATTTTTGCAACGATCCTTCTTTGGGGAAGGTCAGGAAACGGAAAGAAAATGATTATAAAGCATTGATAAAATCAAAATTGGGGAGGAGCTGGTGGAAGATGAAGAAATGATCAGAAATCATGTAGTAGAATTTTATGAAAAGTTATTCACAGAAGCTGAGCATTGGAGGCCTTTATGGCAGGATGAAGAGACAGCTAAATTAACTGATGAGGATAAAGAATGGCTCCAGAGGCCCTTCACTATTGAAGAGGTTGAAGATATTATTACTGTGCAATGGTGACAAGGCCCCAGGACCTGACGGATTTAATTTATTCTTCCAAAGATGTTGGAGTATAGTAAAGGAAGATGTATGGAGAACAATAGAATTTTTCTACAATGAAGGTTGTTTTGTAAGAAGCCTAAATGCAACTTTCATTGCATTAATATATACTATATTAAAAGCACGAGTGCAGCACATGTTCTTTGACTGTGAGATAAAACAAGGAGGATATGGAATGGTTTGCTGGAATGGCAAGGTATACGAAGAACACAGCATGCATGGCAGGAAGAAGTAACATGGCTGACCAAGGTGACCAAAGGAAAGAGTGCAAGTGCAGCAATATGTAGGATGACACTAGCAGCTGCTGTCTATCACTGTTGGCAAGAGAGAAACAATGTGATTTTTCAGAAGAAGAGAAGAACAAATACTACTATACTTCGTCTTATCATCCAGGAAATAGATATAAGGGCAGCTAAATTCACTTATCTAGATAGAGCAATAGCTAAGTTGAATTGGTATCCGGAAGTAAACTAGAGCATGAAACAGTTTTGGTAAAAGAAGAAGCAGTAGAAGCAGTGAATGATATCGCTAAACTGGGGCTTCATGTCCAGTAGGTGGTATGCTAGAGCAAATTTTGTAATAGTCTATCTGAGTTGTAAATATTGTTACTTGGTAAATAAAGTACTTAATTACCAACAAAAAAATAAGCATTAATGCCTTTAGTGAAATGTCATTCGCCTTTTTTACCCTTTTAAATTAGAGTTCATATTGGACAAAATAGTCGTTCAATTAACTTTCCTAATATTTAGGAATAACATTTAATTAATTTCCTACTAATTAGGAATAGTCATTCAATTATTTTCCTTATAACTATTTTTTTAAATCAGTCCTTATTTGAACTAAGTAAGAAGTTTTAATATTTAAAATTATAAGGACTATAAAGTCCGTTACAAAGAGAAGAAAAAACAAAATAGTCCCAACTCATCAACTAATCCATAAAATAATCTATGCACTAACTATTAAAAGTATAAGGAAAGTTTTGCTTTCCTACGAGGAAACTCCCCAAAAAAAATTTATTCTTTGTCCTTTGTATTTTAATCAAAATTTCAAACAGTAAATATTTATTTAAAAGCTTGGTTATTAAATCATATATTTTTTTCTATTTTTAAATTTTGACATTTAGTGTCTATCATTAATTTTTGGAATAGTAATCATTGCTGATAAAAGATACTCCCTTCGTTCCAATTTATGTGAACATGTTTGACTGGACACGGAGTTTAAGAAAAAATGAAGACTTTTGAAATTTGTGGTCCTAAACAAGTCAAAAAGGAGCCCAGAGTATTTGTGTGGCTATAAAAGCTTCTCATTAAGGGTAGAATTGTAAGTTTAAGCTAAATTGTTATCAAATTTAGAAAGGGGTCATTCTTTTAGGAACGAACCAAAAAGGAAATAGGTTCATAAAACTGGAACAGAGGGAGTAGTAATCATTTGTTTGTAACAGGAAATTGATAATCATTTATTGGAAAGCAAATAGCGAAAAGCTAGAAATATCAATTAAAAATATATAATTAATTTTTATATGGCTATTGGCTTCAAGAGTTGTTAAAGAGGACATAAAGAAAAACTAAGAAACGAAAAATAGATAGTGGCATTTATTTATATTGCCACACCAGATTACGAGTAAGTTGAAGGCAACAAAAGCTTTACTGAGGTAAGCCACCAACATTGATAATAATAAATATGCATATATTTAGACAAAACAAAACTAATATATTAATCATGACCACAAAGAAGAAAAAATAAAGAATTAATTACATCAAAAATATTATTTATAAAAATAAAAAAAATTGGTTAAGGTAGAATCAAATAGTTTGTTATATACATGTCGATTTTGTAAAAGAAAAAAAACAATCATATTATTTGAGAAACTTTGTACTTTAACGTAAATTTTCATGCTTCTTTCTCAATGCACTTACCCAAAAAAAAAATAAGTGGGATGAACCAAAGTAAAAAAATTAATAGCTCAAAATGCCAATCTACAGTCACACGGCCTTTTTACTCTTCAATCATATAATATTATGTATGAAAAATATAAACTCATTCTAATAGATATTATTAGGTATAATTTCCTCAATTTTTCAGCATAACCATACTCATTAATTAAAAACATCATATTTTAAAAATTCTTATGATAAGACACCTAACGTTAATACATCAAGTTCGAGTACCTAATTTTAGAGTGTATGAAGAGATTATTGTAAAAATCTTCTATAAATTAATTTCTTTACCTCAAGTATATTATGCTAATTAATCTAAGAAACAGATAATCGCACAACTGCGGTAAGTTGGAGGCAAATCCAAAAATCACAAGAAATTGAATTCTCTGGCTCTCGGCTTTCTGCCACTACTCTCCATCTTCATGCTAAAGTAAAACCTTACAAGAAGAAAAATGAATATTAATCAAGCTTTTAATCGACCCCTACTTCAATTAGGACTCTTTCATAACCATCATGGGTTTAATAAGCTTGAATTGTCCTCAAACTCAATAATTTCTCTTATATGCTTGCATTATTCGAGCTTGCCTTTTCAAATTATTTTCTTAGAGAAGCGTAAAGGTAATATAAGAGTTAAAATATTATTGTGAATAACATGGAATATACATCAACACCTTGTGCTTCTCTCTAGCGGATTATTCAGCAAATGGAAAAGTTATAAAATATGGCATTTGGTGATTTAAATATAGCGTAATTTCTTCTTTTATTAAAATTTATATTTAGTAGCTAAAACATATTATTTAATAATATTTGTGTAATTATTAAAATTTTGTACTTATTGATAGTAGGATACACTACCCCAAGACTAGTACCAAAAAAGAAAGGGATAGAAGGGATAAAAGACTTTAGACCTATCATCTTGCTAGGTAGTGTATATAAATCATAGCTAAACTGTTGGCAGAACGATTGAAAAGAGCAATGGGCAAGTTGGTGGCAGGAAATCAAAATGCATTCATTAAAGGTAGACAAATAAATGATGCCGCATTGGCAGCTAATGAGTGTGTAGACTTTTTAAACAGAAAAGGGATAAAGGGGGTTGTTTGCAAATTAGATCTCGAAAAGGCATACGATCATGTAAATTGGGAATGCTTGCTCAATATTTCAGATGATGAATTTTGGAGAGAGGTGGATTAAATGGATCAAAACTTGTATATCAACAATGAAGTTTTCTGTGTTGGTGAATGGAAATCCTGTAGGATTTATCAGCTCCCAGAGAGGATTGAGACAAGGGGATCCCGTTTCCATCTTTTTGTCTTGGTGATCGAAATTTTGAGTTTAACGTTAAAAAAATCTGAGAAGTTTGGATGGATTGGGGGTTGTAGAATGGAGAATCATGAAAGAGGAGAAATGAATGTCTCACATATTTTATATGCAGACGATACCCTGTTATTTTGTGAAGCCAAGAGGGAGCAAATTCTCTATCTTAGAGGATCCTGTTGGCATTTGAAGCAAGTCTCAGGCTTGAAAATAAACCTGACAAAGAGTTGTATTTACAGTATTAATGCTGATAACATGATTGAGGAACTGGCCGATACTCTGGGTTGCAGAATTGAAAAGTTTCCAACCAACTATTTGGGGCTTCCACTTGGTGCGAAGAGGAATGATAAAAGAATGTGGCAAAGTGTAATTGATAAATGTACAAAGAACATGTCCACATGGAATAAGCAATATCTGTCCTTTGGTGGAAGAATCACTCTGGTTAATAGTGTGTTGGATGGCATACCAACCTATTTGATGTCCTTATTTCCTATAACCTCAGCAATTGAGAAGAAAATCAACTCCATTAGGAGTCAGTTTCTATGGGAAGGCAATACAGAAAAAAGGAGAATGCATTTGGTCAATTGGCAGAAAGTAATGAGAAACAAGGAAGCTGGAGGGCTTGGAGTGAGGAATTTGAAGCTTCACAACAAGAGTCTATTGTGCAAATGGTTATGGAGATTTAATAAGGAAAAATGCCACTCAGGAGCAGGATGGCAACCAATTTTCAGAAGACACTTCAATGATTGGGAAGTGGAAGATATCTGTCAACTACTCAAAATTCTAGAGCCTATAGCCTTGGATGATAGTAGAGAGGATGCCCAGATTTGGATGGCCAGTAGAGATAAGAAATACTCTGTTAAAAGCTGCTATAATCTTCTCCAACAACAAACTGGGCAGTGAGAGGAATCATGGCCATGGAAGATGCTTTGGAAGACCAAAGCACCAACAAAAGTTGCTAGATTTGGGTGGACTGTAGCCTGGAATAGATGTCTTACCCAAGATATGCTACAAAGAAGAGGTTTTGCCTTATGCAGTAGATGTTTTTTCTGTGAAGAAAACCAGGAGTCTGTAAATCATTTGTTTCTTCATTGCCAGCAGATCAGACAGATCTGGGACCTATTCCTTAACATCTATGGTGTGAAGTGGGTGATGCCAAACAGTGCTAGAAGTCTGCTAGAAAGTTGGCAGGGTCAATCGGTAGGCAAAGGGAAGAAAAATATGTGGATGACCATTCCCTTATGCATCATGTGGACCATCCGGCTAGAAAGGAACAAAAGATGCTTTGAAGATCATAGGACCCAGATTCCTACGCTGAAAAGTAGTTGCTTGCAGAATCTATATTTTTGGTGTAAGGAAAGCGTAGTAGAAGACTTGATGCAGGTATTAGACTTTATGGAATTGTAGAAACTTTATTTGTAATTGTTATCCTATGATGTTTTGCATGTACTTTGAAAGTACCCTCTTGGTACTTTTTTAAAGTTCTTAATAAAATTTACCTTACCTGATCAAAAAAAAAAAAAAAAAAGCATTGTTTTGCCCTCCTCTTCTCCTTCAACTCACCCAATTGGTACTCACAACCTTAGAAAGCTGTGCATTTACTTTTCTCCTCCCCTCTTTTTACTTTTTTCTGGTCCTATTGTCCAGAAAGTAGTTTGTTTTATGTTTAACCACAATAGACCTCTTGTCATCCATTCTTTTTTTCTTCAATCCAATTAAAATTAGATAGACCTTTGCATTGAAGAAACTGAGGTGCACTTACCTGCCAGTATTTTAATTTTTCTGCAGTTAATTCATCTGTCAAATTAATCATCCTGCAAAGTAGAGAGAAGATCAGTTCTTCAATTAAAAATTATACATAGAACTAAGAGAAGCATGACCACAGTTGATTTATCTCTGCAGCGGGCTAACCTAGCCTGAAGCTCAGATATTTTGACTAGCAATAGCTTCTCCCTCTCAGAAACAGCTGCTTCAACCTGCAATACGAAACAGTCTTGATAAAAACAAATGGTTACCATGTGATAAAAGACAAAATACGCCAATAACATTTGGGTTGTGTACCATGTAGTACTGGGGGCATCCCAATGATGCCAGATGCACAAGATGAATACTTTAAGAGTGTTAACATTAGAATTCCCATGAAATTATCAGCAGCAATCACTAATATATTTTATTTACTTTCCAGTCTCTACGGAGTTAGAGGCTAGAGAAAACGAGGCAAAAGATAATAGAAACACCTTGTGATGAGAACATAGATGACAGGAACAAAATGGAGTATTGGTTACGCGATATGGCAAATAAAGGGGTTAAAAAGAAACACATAAATATTTTTTTTATTAGCCGAGACACACACATAATGATTCTAGGTTAATGAAAAACATCTGCTTAAGTAGGACAAGTCCACCATCCAAATAATACATCAGACTGTATACATGTGCGCAGACATATAGTAAAATCTCCTCTTATTAACTCCTTTAAAAAAAACAAGATATCCTCGGGAGCTAGTGGGGCGCGGTTCAGAACTCGATGGATAAAGGCCTTTGCGCTCAACCCTTCTCCACTTAAATACCAAGCTTCTGTTTGCGGCAGGGTTCAAACTGACGTGCGCCTAACCAATACATCATGCGCTGCGCTATTACCATTAGGGCTCTGGAGGTACAATCTCCTTTTATGATCAATACTCAGTTTATTTACTTCTTGTCTTTCTCACTTCTAATATAAATAGTTGAATGTACAAAATTCTTTATCCAGAAAATTCCGTCAAGCACATATTCCAATTTCTCAAGAATTAAGCAATAATAGTTGGTGAACTCCTGAAGTTTGATTTCTGTGAGTAGTTTACTGAAACAAACTGACAAGAAACATGAAGAAAACCAGATGGCCGAGGCATCCTATTGTCAATCAAGATATGATAAATAGATTATAAATCAAACATTTCAGCATCCTTATGAATCGACTATATAGGTACAGTGTCTGTCAGGATACCGTTGATAAAATACACTGTCCGATTGCAAACATCTTGCATTCAGGTGGAAGAATGATTCAGCACAAGGATCATTGAAGAAAGATTTTGAAAGGGAGAAAGGTAATAAACGAATGGGTAACTGAAGCAGGATGGGGAACAAGATTGATCAAGTTGCAAATGATTTCTCCACGTCCACTTAGGTTTCAAGGACCTATTGCATGGTAATTGGCAGGAAGCACAGCAGGAACAAGGATATTCTTCCAAGCAATTTAGGAGCATAGTATTATCAGTATGGTGTATATCAAATAAAGGACAGTCTTAAAATAGGAGTAGTAGTTTCATATATTCTACACAACAATTTTCATAGCTTGAACACAACCTGATAGTTTTGCTGTCCAGTAAGATGCATTGGAAAACCTTGAAATGTGTACAATTCACTTAATGGAGCTCCACATAAAACATTTGCAGCTTCTAAATTCTTAAAACTAACATATTTTCAAAGCAAAGACATGTACTTACAGTTCCGTTGTTCTCTGGGCGCTGTAGGGGAGGTAACTTCCCATTTTGAGAAGCTGAGATAGAATAAGAAATTTCAATCAAGTAAACCTGAATCCATGTTACTATTGGTAGACATGTTTCTTTATATAAGGACATTAAACATTTCTTTCTTGTTTACTTACAATCTCCTGCCTCAGATAGTTGCAAGCTACTCAATAGATTTACAATGAGATCCTGATAACAAAAGCAGTAGAAATAAAAAGTTAGAAGAACCAGAGAAATAGAATTGAGTTAGTGACTCTTGTCCCCATTTCCTTTCTGGTTTTTGTTTTGTTTGGGGGGAGGGGGAGGAATCATGCATCCCTACCATAAGCTGATGCCTTACCTGTTGGATTGATGTCTGTTGAAAAAGATTTTGTAGGTGAGGCATGAGAACTGAAGCAGGAACATTATTAAGGCCAAGATCCTTCGGTGGTTGACAGGGTGGCTGAAAATTGATCAAAAATATAGTATTATTAGGTCAATTAGTTCTTCGTTTTTCACTGCTCTTTTCACTTGGGTAAGACACAATAGCCCATTAAGGAGGGGCTCAAAAGTTTTAACATATTCCATCAATAACTGCAGTAGTAAAGAAAGGGAGAATACACACACCATCTGTTTAGATTCGACCAGCCATTCTCCAACACTAGCAGACTTCCTAAGTGGTGATCCCTGGGAATCACAGAAATCTTGTGTCAAAGAGACTATAGGAATGAAACATTGTGTTCTTTTGAATCAAAAGGCAACACTACACCACTTACTTGGGAAGATCGTCGAGGAACTGTACATAACGGAATATCCTAACATACATATTTAAGTTAGCCAAGAATCACCTAGAAGAAAGAGCATGTAAAAATATGATTTACCTTTACAAGATCTACATTTTCCGATGTTACAGAAAAACGGCCTTTTATTTGAACCAAGTTCGGCTTTGACTTGTCATCCAAAGAATCTTTGAATCCTGAACAGATAAAAAGTATAATTACTGCAAAACCCTTAGTTAGGATGTCACCTAGATTTTCCCTATAAACCAATAGGCATACACACAATAGCAAAATGAACTCGTCTTGAGAGCATTAATACCCCCAGATGATTTAATTGGAGCTGATAAACTATTTCCTGAAGCTCGGTTAGGAAGCATTAATGGGCCGCTAAAGCTGGGTGCTCTTCGCACTTGATGAGCTTTATCTCCTGGTTGTTGGTTTTCAATTTCACTTCTGCAAGAGAAACATAAGTTACCTCACTGAAAGTTCCCATTTTGATAGCAATTGTCCAGACAAATGAAGAATCTCATACTTAGATGTGCAAATGCTCAAGAAAGCACAATGAATTACAATGAAGAATGATTTCGGTGTATTTGGATTATTTCATACACCGACATTAGCCTATATAAAATGTATTCAACACACTAATTTTAGAGAAAATGCCAGTGAGAATTCCTTCTCTCAACAATCTAAGAAAAAAAAAAACCGGCACCTGCCAGATAGATGGTAGAGAGACCAAGTTTGAGCTTTTGATTCTTACCAATTCCTTTTCACCCCGCAGCTGAATATGGACTGAAGGGAAAGGCTATTTGATTCCTGAATATTAATGAAGCTTCATATTTCAAGTTGTTTTGGTGCAATGTTTTTTTTAAATAAGGTAAAGTAATTTATTGATATTGTACCAAGATCGTACACAAAGATGTTTTGATGCAACGTTTTTCTTCTGATAAGTTGTCTTGGTGCAATGTAAGATACAGCGGAATAAGAAAGCAATGAGTCGTAGCAAACCTTTCAGAGTTCCGAGCTCTTTCCGATGCCGAGTGACTTAGTACAACACCAGCCATAAGTGGTCCACTCTGACTTTGACGAGCTTTTGGTGTTTGACTTCTATTCTTGACCGGTAAAGCATCCTTCTCTGAGGTTAGGGGCGGCAACTCTGTTTTTGATGCGTTCTTCTTTAGTCCATTTTTCTCCCAATTATTAGAATCCAGTTGACTACTTTCCAGATCTTTTCCATTCTTGATCTCATATCCAGCTAATGGCACTTCACCAACACTGTCTTGCTCACTGGAAAAAATGTATCAATGAGAATTCAATTGAGATTATAATACTCCAGGGCCTACTTTGACCAAAAACAAAATTTTAATTAGTGGCTCACTTAATCATAGCCCATGCATAATTATTACCTACGTTATCATATTTTAGTGATGATGACAAAACCATTATTAATATTCTCTCCAGGGGAGAACAGTTAAAAACATATGCTGATGTTTATGATCTTCTGATCATAGCCCATGCATAATCGTTACCTGCATTATCATATTTAGGTGATGATAACAAAACCCTTATTAACATACTGTCCAGGGGAGAGCAGTAAGTTCTCATTACATACGCTGATGTTTTTGATCTTCTGAACAAGACAAATTATTACGTTGAGAACATCTGGTTGGTACTTGGTTCCACAGGAAAAAATATTCACTCCAGAAGAGAGGACATCATGGATAAAACTAACTTCAGAAACATCAATATGGAATCTCAGAACAAAATTTAACAAGAAAAAACACATACATCCTGCACCTCTATTTCTATGACATGCTTAGTTATTTGGTACATTCCAAAATGTTTGACACCATTCAGTAAGATAAATATTTTACAGCATTTATAATACAGATTTGGTTAATTATCCAAATTTTGAACTTTAATATGATGTTTCCTGAATCATGCTAATTTTCAGGCATTACATTAATATTTTATTACATCAATACAATATGCTTTAAGTTATACTAACAACTTAAACACCCATCCAGAAAATACGGCTATTTAAAATGAGGAGGAGTACAACATTTTGTCTCAAGATGGTTTAACTCGTTCTAACTCCTAAAAGTACAAGAATTCAACTCTTTAAAACTTCGGATTTCAGAATAAGGAGTCAGATTCCCCCTTGCAAACTAACAGCTACTAATTTGATATCTTTCCACGACAATTTTTTTGTGCCTGGACAAAAAGAGTAACACGTATACCTGGCAATCGAATCTTTTCTTGGGATCTGTTTTCCGGCATATGGTGATGCAATAGATTTTTCCTGTAAATAGGAGAAGAATTCATGTACATGATGATATGGCTAAAGGAAAAAAAGGATAAATATAGATCTAGGCCGATATTAATAGCTTGAAAATAGACTAGAAAACTATAGCAAAAGACTGCCAAAGACCTTGGAGTTCATATAAGCTTTCATGGCTTCATCTTCTTCCTTAATTTCTTGTATTTCGTCATCGTCCTGTACCTGCCACAGAGAATGTCAAACCAATTCAAATTTGGGATGGCAAAAATCATGGAGCAGAAGTGAACGAGTATCTTTTATGAGACACAAAGAGACCTCTCTCACATACATACCAGTGAAGCTTGAAGCTTCAAATCCTCCAGATCAAAGTTCCAGGCGCTAACTCCCCGTTGGTATTCACTCTGTGTAGAACAAAAAGTTAAAACAGAAGGAAGAAATTTTAAAGAATGCAACTCCTGATTATGTTCACTCTCAGATGCTACAGATAAAGGAAATTGAAAAGAATAAGATTAGCCTACAGGCACAAAGTAGACACTGCAAACGAGAAAAAAGATGAAGGAAAATACTTGCTTTTATAAATTAAAAAAAAACTGCCATAGACAAAATGCAAGTAGCAACAATTTCAGCTAGGAACGTAAATACATAATTTGAGTACATCATCACCATCCTTTTTGTTTTTTCTTTAGAAAAGTGAAGTTCATCATCAACATAATATCCCTCTCCAGTCCAAAGATCGAAACTGTAGAAGAGGAGAAAGTATAGAATTTTCTAAAAGAATAAAAGAACCAACAGAATGAAGTTGATAGTTAAAATTAGCCAACTGTATTCTCTAACCAATTGTATATTTGTATCTGAGATTTTCATGGAATGCATATAGTCCAAAAGAGCAAAATGGAGCTCCAAAGTTCTGGAATTCATAATTGAGTGGCTGACTAAATTTTCTTATCAAAGATGGAAAACCAATTCTGGACCACATAGATACATCACTCTCTTGGACATTTTCGCTCACAGAAGAATAGCATTGTAGCTACTGCAACAAATAAATGTACGAAAATATAGATGGTATAACCATTGCGCACTAATGAACAATGCCATTGACAGAACAATTGCATCAAACCTGTGACAAAGCTTCCTGCTCGGAAGAAGGCATTTTCTTCAAAGCTAGTTGCGCAGCATCTTTAAGCTGCAATGGTTTCAACAAGCAACATTAAACAATGCTAAGTAGGAAAAATAATGAACCCTTAGAACAATCAAATTATGAAATACCTGGAGGGCTTTAACTCGATGCCAAAGTGGTGGCAAGTCAGCAAAAAGTTTCTTTACAGAAAGCTCTGGAGGCTTGGCATTTTTGAAAAAAGAATGCTTCAATAACTTCTCAGCGGTTGGCCTTTTATTTTGATCTTTCACCAAGCACATTGCAACCATTTCCTTGAATGACTGTTACGACAAGTAAAAACTATTTTTCATTTCCATACATGAACACAAGATAAAGACTAAAGCACATAGAAACGCAACATATTCAAATATCGTCATGTACATATGTAAATGAAACTGGCAATAAGAAATACCATTACCTTAGAGAATTTTTTGTCTCGGTCATAATCAAGTCCAGGAGGGGCATTCTGTATTGTCATCAGTAAAACCTGTGGCAAGAGAGCAGAGGGAAACTTGAAATAATGCATACTCAAGCACAAAGCTAAAATATTATTGTTGAACCCTCTTGGAAATGAATATAAACCTTCATCGGAGGGTACTTTGAAAATGGAGCATGACCATGAGCCAACTCCAGGGCAGTTATTCCAAGTGACCAAATGTCAGCCCTGTAGAAGGAAGAAAATTAATGTCTCTTGCAACAATCATAATAATATTCCCAGTAACACTGTATAAGTAAACCAACACATCACCCAGACAAGCACAAAATGTAGACAATTCAGAATTCTCATCTTAGGGCCTGTTTGACAACTTTTTTTTCTTCTAAGCACTTAAACTGACCAATTAAAGTGATAATAATTTAGACATCTTTATACCATAAACAAAAAAAACCACTTAATACTTTAAATGCCACCTAAAATATTTTGACGAATTTCAAGTGAAACAAAGTCTAGTTATCACTGAAGTCTGAAAGACCACATATCCAAAAGCAAGCTTCGTGGATAAAAATGCATACATCATTTCTTCAGGCATGATGGATGCTTCATCATTACAACATAAATAAGTCTACATAAACTCTACGCTAGCATTATCTAATGACAAAATTAATATACTTCCAGTTATAGTTTCAAAATATTCAAGAGGATATTTTAGATTTGAATTCAGTGACAGGATTAAAATACATAAACTTAATACCCTTCAGCGTGAAAATTTCAGTAACTCAAATCATCCAATGATACAATTTCAGTCGGAATTCAGACTTCAGCTTTGTCAAATAGCTCTCAGTCAACCACTAAATAAATATTTACATCATATCATATAAAACCATCAAGACCTTACTCACGATAAAGAAAACTCACTTGAAATCATATCCAGTTCCAGGCTGCAGAACTTCTGGTGCCATCCTACAAAATAAAAGTGGTTGATAGACATGTAAAACACAAAATGATTTCATAGAAACAAATACTGATGAGTGGAAATTGACCAAAAGGATGCTTATATGCTCACCAGCACGGAGTTCCTACAAAGGTATTCCTAGACCGCTGTCTATCACCACTGTCAAACATGCATGCTGAAACACCAAAGTCCCCCAGCTTTACTATCCCATTAGTATCCAGCAATATATTCCCAGCCTGCAATGAGGAAAAAATGGTACAGATATTGCAAATTTGAGGATCAGCGACAAGGGAACATCAGTTTTAACAAACCTTAACATCTCGATGGATGTGCCCATGTCGATGGAGATATTCCAAAGCCTTGAGAGTTTCCTTCAACATAGAACAAATAGCGGATTCTTCGAATCCATCTGGATATGCTATTTTCATGAGATGCAGACAAGAACCCTCGGCCATGAAGGGCATCACCACCCAAAGGTAGCTATCAACAACAAACGAACAGAATGACTTTATTACATTAGGATGGTCTATCAAACTCATCGTTTGAGCTTCCCTGCGAATGTCATCCTGTGAAGAAGTAAATTCTTTCAACTGACTATTGCAAAAATAGCAGCATGATAGATCCAAATAGAAATGCAATTACAAGAACAGTCTGTATAATGTTACACCTCAACTTGTAACTATAAGAAGCCTTCCTTGATACTTCTACTCCTCAAAAAGGAACAGAAATCACGTCGAGAGAACTTTTCTCAAAAGACTTACAATATCTCGAAATGCATGCAACCTTAGCTAAAAACAGAACCTTTAAGCAAAAGATCCAAACAATGCGATTAAGGTTTAGTTGTTACTGTCACACTTGTATTTTTAGCTTGGATAGATTTGTACGAGCGATAAGTGTGAAACTTAGAAAACATCTAGTTTTAGAGAACGGAGAACCTCTAATTTGTCCTTAAAAAGAAATTGTTGAACGGTGGAATAAACTGAGCCTGAATAGAGTAGAATGAATAAAGAGGATTCATATAGTTAATCGATTCCAACTAGTTCTGGGATTTATTGACTGATATTCGAATTACTCTTTAATTCATAATGCTATTAATGGAAGAGAATTGGGCCACCTGAAACATATAATGAACCAAATAAGTAAAAATTTAGTTTCCCCAGCTAAAGAAAATATGAGGTGTTATCCTTCTTTTGGTTTGTGAATATTGTTCCCTAATGCTAACCAGTGACTCCTAGTCAAAAATTTTAATCTAAAATTGGTGGAAGTAGCAATTTGACGGGCTAGTCCTTAACATTCAAATCAGTTGAGTAGCGAATAATGTTTTTGAGCCAAATGAGTTCGTCTTTGTACACTTCAATCAAAATAAATGTTTCCTAATTAATTCCCCAGTACGGGTTGTTAGCCATTAAAAAGGTGGACACCAATGCCAGGAGGATCCCGTTATAGCGGGCTCAGGAGTAGGCGAGTGTAGTCACCAGTGTTTGTGAAAAGCGCTCGCTTCAGCGCTTAAAGAGTGAAGCGAAGCTAAGCGGGAACTTGGTCGCTTCTATGTTGTGAATCGTAGTAGGTGTTATAAAGGGTTCGCTTCTACCAAAAAAGCGAGAAGCGTGAGAAGCGACAGTAGCAACATAAGCGAGCGCTTCGATATATTAAGGCTGCCAACGATTAAAAAATTAAAAAAGCTCTCTTTTTTCAAAACATATCGGGCAGCAGAAAAAAGCAGGCGACTGGGTTCCCATTTTCTGCACTTTTCAAGTTCATCAAGTTCAAGCCCAGGTATGTGATTTCTTCTACCTCCTCCTCCTCCTTCTTCTTCTTCTTCTTTTTATTTTTCTTTTTCTTTCACTGTTTCAGTCTCAAAATAGCAGCGAAATGCTGCCAAATTTTTTTTCCCTCCAGTTCTTCTTTTTCTCATTCTTTTCTTCTTCTTTTTCTTTCACTGTTTCAGTCTTAAATTGCAGCGAAATGCTGCCCAATTTTTTCCGTTTCAGTTGCTGCCATTTATTTTAATATTTTTTTTAAATCCCGCTTCACTTCAAAAAAGCGAGCGCTTCGCTTCTCGCTTTAAGCGAAAAGGGGCTTGTCGTTTTTCCTCGCTTCACGTTCTTCACAACACTGGTAGTCACCCTTCCCTCCTCAATGGCGAGTGCAGCCAACAACTTCACCAATTTACCGGTAATCCCAAACATGCTCCCACATTCCAACAGAAAATTACAAACGAGAACAGAAATGTTCAGCTTAACTATTATATTGTTAAATGCTCATCTGAGGCGCGTGTAAATTCTAAGACTTAATGGAGTGCAAGCTAGTCACTTCACCCCACTTGCGGCGCTTTGGTGAAGGCATAGCGTGCACCTTAATGGTCTGTCTTAAAGAGGACAAGAAATAGATAACAAATTGATACATTTTATAAACTTATATTTATTTATTTTTATAAGTAAAGAGAATTATTAGCAATATCATATGTTTTCCTTTCCAAAAAAAAATCCTTTTCAAAGCAATATGATATGTTTTTTTCTTTTTATAATTCTGGTGTCCGGGCTAGCTTGCGCACAATTCAATTGTTTCACTGGGTGCTACTATCTCCAACCAGTATAGGTACATAGTTTGCCAATGCCAAGGCTTAGACAGATGGAAAGAATCACCTACTGTTTTTTGTCTTTGTTGGGATTGAATTGCAATCTCTGAAGTTTGCACTTAGTTCATTGACCACTAGGATATGTTAGCAACTTAAGGATGAAAATATGTGAGAAACTATGATATGAAATCAGAATTTTAGTACAAAAAGTATATGTCAATAATCTGAATTAGAAACTTGCATCTAAATCATACATTTACAACTAGATTGAACTTGTTTACATGGCTTTTACTCCGAAAATGCTAAGTTATTGTAGTTTCCAATTCTATAGCCCATAAAACTACTTCTTATATTTATTGTAACTTTATCTTGTTATATACTTTTTCTCGCCTGGGCCTTACTACACTAAAATCATGCTTTACTAGCGCTTTGTGTGGTTAAAGTCAAAACCCCACCAAATACTTGGTACCTCTCTTTGTTTTTCGCCTTGCACACATCAATACAACCCACAACCAGCTCAAATTTAGAACTAAACTGTTGTCCCGAGTATAACAAAGGCATGTGCCATCGCTCTCGGTTATTTTTTTTTAAAAAAACAAGGTTATACTTTTTTTTACAGTGATGTTAGACGCAACAATTTGAGGTGGTCATGGGGAGGAGTTCCAACTGAAAATGATTGACTACTGAGAAGAGTCAAAATGTACAAAGGGAAAGAACCTATACTTCAAAACACTAGCAATATGCCATAAACAAGAGCAGTCCTTCATGCTATAATCTTGTGAAACTGGATATGCAGAATGTAGCAGCTTTCCATATGAGCAGGTGTAGGTTATGCGTATGTTAGTACCAGGTACTAGTATATAAGTTCAAGCAAACCCTATCTGCCAAAATGAACTAATGTCACAAGTGAGAGAAATGCTGGGTGGCACGAAAATTGACCTAACAGAGAGGGTCATGGTTACTTTCGGGGATACTTCCTCTCAAATATTTTCCTCAGGCTGGTTACAGTAAGAAGACTATTAATTGCTTGTACCAGTTCTGTATTTACCTTATTAGGAAGGAAAAGATATTGAAGGATCAATTCATTTGAGTAATAATTTCAAAAAGACAAAAGTTGTGGTGTTCTAATAGTGAAAAATAGAACAAGGGATTTATGGGAGAAATCAGCTAACCAAAAAGAAAACTTTTTTGAATTTTGATAACTAGCATCCCTTGATAAAATAGAATTAGCGGAGATAGGGATGATGTGGTATCTTGTTGGGAGCTGGGATTTGATAGTATTTGTAGCACGGATCCCATGGACTTCTCGGATAAAGGTGGATCATAGATGATGTAATTCAAGTGAACATTTAAGACGATAATTGTTGCAAAGTTTCTTTGTCCATTTCATTGTTGATCAATCTATCACTCGATGCAAGTCGCTGTTATTTAGTTAAGTAAAAACAGCTGGCACTTTGGAAATAAGCCTAGTTAATTGATTATATTTTGTAATCCGATTACACACAAATTAAATCTCGCTCCATATTTCCGTTAGTGCGTTAGTACTGATTTTGTTTCCAGCATTATAAAATTATTAGAGGGAGCAATACACGTATAAAATCAGTAAGTTTGTTAAATCAACATCACTTGGAGCTACCAAATAATGAGTCTTGTTGCATTAGCCGTTGACAAATTACAAGGAATACAAACATTTGACCTATTCAAGTCAAAGCAAACAAGGAAATCACAATTGAAGCCTCGCCCGTTCAACTCTATGATCTCCATAGCCTAATTTGCAATTCTAACCACTCAGATATACTAAAAATGCATCTAATCCGCAAGTCAAATCAAGTCAAAATCAAATTTTCAATCAGCAAAACTCAAAGCAGAAGAAATAGAGACGGAAAGGAGAACAAACCAGATTGCTATTACAGCGATCGAGATCCAAGCACTTGACTGCGATGACTTCATTGAAAGGAAGATAGATCGCCCTATAAACAGTTGCACTAGCTCCGTAACCGACTTCTTCTAGAAGCTTGTAATCGTTTGGATTCGCCGAATAATTTCTCGGACCGCCGCCGGCCATCGCCGCTAGGCCCGAAGAAGCAGAAATCGTTTAAGTGTTAGCAAACTGAATTATATAAAGTCGCCGATTATGGAAAATGGCCGTTAAAGTTGACGGAGAGCATCGGAGATGTATTGGCAGTTGAATGTAGCAGCTCACAGAAGAGCTATTCTGTGACAAATCTCCGAATTATTAGGCTATTATCGGTATTTTTCAGATTTTGAGTTTGTTTTACAATTTTGTTTTGCTAATAATATATGTTTTTCTTCTTTTTTTTCCCTCTAAAATTCTAGGCGATAATTTACTGAACGTGCCTGTTGACTACCATGAGAAATGAGATAGAAAAAAGAGAGAAATATATGAAAGGAAGGAGGTGACTGGATATGGATACGGCTACGGACTCGGGTCTGGGTCCGGATCACAAGTTGGGTGGTGTAGAGATGCTGACGTGGAGACCTACATCTCTTTGATGACACGTGGATTCTTTGCCACGTGCTATGATTAGTGCAGGTTAATCAGTAATTTTTGGCATTAAAGGGATTTTAGATTTTAGTGAAATGATAAGCCAAGATTACTCCTTTTTTCAAATATATTTCTATTTGAAGAGTAAAAGGATTGGAATTTAAATTTCGATAGCTAGAAGTACTTTTCCTTTCGCGAATATGACTTTTTTTCCCTTTAAATCATGAAAATTAATCGTGTTTAAATTATTTTTCAAAGTGACATTTTATCAGGTAGACTCATAAGTAAGTATATAAGGAGCTCAGCCAAGTAGAGTGCTGCAATTAGCAACAGAAAGCAGAGGAAAATTAAAATGAGATTATTTGTGCATTAGTGGTTTTTTGTATAATTTCTCTTTTTATTTTGTTCAACATCCAAATTTATCTCTTATGTACATTTCCTAATTAGAAAATATAAATGTCCTTTTTCTATTGGTCAATTGGTTAAAGTGTAAATTTCACAAGTTCGATTTCGAGAGAAGGAAAAATAATTATAGCTAAAATATAAAGGATAATTTCAAGAGCTTCTCGTTTATTTTGCTAGGTAACACTCAAGAATGTTACTTGTCTTATTCTTTAGACAACAATAATAGATCATTTCAGTCATTATAAATAATTTTATATAATTAACTGTAAAATAATTTGATAGCATAAGATTTTAAAAAATTTCTTCAGCTAGCTGTTAGTTGGGGTAATACTCGGAACTAAAAATATTCAAAAAAATTAGATTTATAAATTAGAAGTGTGTTCCTATAAATGTAAAAATATACCTAATTTGATTGATCGCTTCGAATTGAAATGGTCAAGTCATTCATAACTATTTATTCAAAATAAGAATATAATTGATAATTACAAATATCTCTCCTCAGATTTAGCTTCATAACAGAAACTAGATAATTTCACTTATTATATATAATTACCTATAATTAGCTTGAAAGTAATCTGGTAACATGAATATAATATATCATTGTACAGAAGTCATTTAGTCAACGTCTTTCTAAATAGGATCTCGAATTAAAAGGCATTGACAGTAATAAGAAAGCATGCTAATATTAAAATTGAATTAAATCATCTCCCCCACCCAACCCTACCAATTCCTTCTAAGCTTATAAGCATTTCTCATGCTATTAACTCATTACTGAATTTAAGATGACTTTTCATTATAAATTTTAACTTAAAATCGTTGTTTATCCTCTAACTTTCTTCTAAATAATTCGAGTCTCCTCTAATGAAGTATGAAAGAGTTGATAAATATGAAGATTAATAACGTAAATAAACAATAAAGTAAAGCAAATTAGTGTTAGAATAGAACTCAGCCCTCGAGTTTGAATATTCTCGAACTGGTTGATGCAAGAACAATTAAAATATAACAAGTTGATGAACAAGAATGTAAACGAGAAAAAGAATTCATCGCTTTTATATATGTGAACAACGTGTCCTACAAATGATTAGAACTTATAAAGATGAATTCTACTTAAACTCTAATTACCGAAGGAAATCTCATGATTGGCTACTTAAATGTTCCTGATTTGATACGTTCCGAGATTTTTACCATGATCTTCGACCAATCACGGATATTTCGCCTTTCCGTTATTATGCCATCTTCGATCTTGCTTGATGTTTGTCTCATTCGGTCTCGATCGCTACTAGCATCGATCTCGACATGTACCTCGATTACGAACTGGTACCTTGTCCTCGTGCTTTGATCTGATCCATTATGAGGCCAAACTTCAATGCAACCTCCTGGTCTCGGTGAAATAGTGAAATCGGGTGTGCCCGGTTTTAACCGCATACAGATAGTCCCCTCATTTTTTAGAGTGTAACGACAAGAAACGAATTGAGCTTTCGATGTTTTACCTTTAACTGTCATAATGTTCATCCTCGTTACGTAAGCGACAAAAGTGACCAAAACGTCCCGTCGATACAGTTCCCCAAGTCATTAAGGAGTGTCAGCTGGTGGTCGGTCACTAGTGCCTTTGAACCGTCGCCGTGAATCCCATAAATAGGCCCTATTCTCATTGATTTAAACTTTACTTTTACTTTCTTCTAATCTCTACAGCTTTTACATCTCTTAAGTTCTTCCTTTCTACAAAATCTTCAGGTTTTGTTGTTAATTTCCTCTCAAACATCAAATCCTATTATCTTCTTCCCTGTTCAAACTCAAACCAAAATAGCTAAAACGTCAAAAATTGTACCACATAAACAAGCTGCTTCATCTTCTCAACCGGCCGGTGAGAAGCGCTGGTGGAACCACGCCTTGAGGAATGTATTCCTGGAGGGTGTGTGCTAAACTACGATTTTAAGACCGAGAAAACCTCATCGGTCCCTGGCCGCTGTGATCCGGTACCGAGATACATATGCTCGATACACACGAACTATCTTGATAAAGTGAAGGAGGAATGCAATTGGCAGAATAAGGAGGTCGTAATACAGCCCCCGATGAAAGTATTACTACCCACGTGGAAGGGTATCTAAGTGTATACAACCCTTTCACGTTGGGTCCCCTCGACCCAGTCATCATAGACTTCTGCAGGAAGTACCAAATGACTCTTGGTCAAATTCATCTCTCCTTCTGGAGAATCATTATGTTGTTTCGATTCTTCTCGAGCAAAATTGACGGGCTCCCCTTCAGCCCCAACCATCTAGTCAGGTTATACAACCCCCGGCTTTACCGAGGTGGATTAATAAATCTCCAACGTCGAGCCACCAAAGTCTTCATCTCCAGTATAGACAAAGACAAGGGTCGAGGCTGGATGGGCCGATTTGTCAGGGTAAGGACCTCGGACCTAATTCCGGCCGAGAAGATGCCATCTCCTAAGAAGTGGAACATGAAACGTAAGTACGATCTCCTTTTACTGTTACTTGGCTTTTTTGCTTTCTCTTGTTGACGCTCTTTTTCGATGTAGTCACTGCTTGGATGCCCGGTGCCATCCCTGACCTAAAGAGATGGATCAGGGACCTAGTCTCGACATTGACCTATGCCGAACACATGTCGCAACTTATTGAAGGACCGATAGGAGGACAAAAATCATGGTAAGCTCTCTTTCACGTGTATAGTGGTTTGATTAAAATATTCTTCTTGTACTTATCAATTTTCTTGTATACAGGCCTGGTCAAAGATGCGTTCATGAGGCCCCCCGTCTGGTGAGTAGGAGACTTCGACCACGGTCCCGAAACCGGCGAAGGACAAAAAGAGAAAAAGGGTCTCAGCCCCCAATAATAACCCGGCTCGTAAGCAGAATAATGACACTGTCGCCCTGCCTGCGGAGGTACTTCGGCGACTAAGAGAGGAAGAAGAAGAAGAGGATGACGGCTCCTAAATGATGGCCCGAGTGAGTAGGGACACCGAGGCCCCAAAGGCTGCTGAGTCGATGGGGATTGAAGAGATTCCGCCTCGAGCCGAGGAAGACTTGGAAAGGGACTTGGGCAAAGTCCCCAAGACTGAATATGCCTCCCAACGAAATGAGCAAACAGTGGGCACTTCTGAAGGGGCCGGCTCCGAGGCCCATCGCAGCGAGGAGAACGCCCCAAGTGGGCAACATGGGGAAATAGATATTGGAGACTCACCGATTCTCCCTGTATTTTTCGAGGAGGTAATTTGGGAGGCCCAAGCTATGAGGAGTCTCGATGTAGACGGCGCCCACGAAGGGGAGAACCCCTTCTGTGGTTACTTTATCGGGGGTCGAAGATGCTACCGTCCTGAGTGAAGCATCGAGTCTCTTTGATGAGGCTCAACAAGCCCTAAATCGATTGAGTCTCAACTCCCTTTATCGATATCATACTTAGTTTATATCTTCTTTTCCTGTCTAATTTCCTTTCTTTTTTTCCGTATAGGCTTTGGAACTCTATCAGGAGGCGTTTTCCAAGTCCCGAGCAGAGATGAACCAATGTGAGTCCAATCTTCGAGGGCTCACGGAGAAGAGAAATGCCCTCAAACTTATCAGTGAGCAGAAACAGGAAGAGATTAAGGACCTTTGAGTCGAGTTAGCCACGACTCATAAGGAATAGACCGACCTGATCGAGCAGGTAATGACAATCTTAAAAGCTCATGGACTTGATCCGGGAATGATGGCTAATACTTCAATATCATAGGTTCAGCAGAAGGTCAAGAGGATCGAGCAGTTCCGGGAGGAGGTCAATATGATGAAGGCGGAGACCTTGGGGTGGAAAGAAAGTATGGATCGCTTTGCTGCAAAGAAAGAGGCTGCTCGAGCATAATTTTCATCGGTTGAAAGTCATCTTCGAGGCATGAAAGAGAAGAGCTCAACTCAGGCAAATAAAATAGAGGATCTCGAGGCTCGGTTGGCCACCGAACTTGCAAAGGCCAAATTTGAGGCCGAAAAGACAAAGGTCGATGCAGAGGTTATCGTGACCGTCTACGGTCCGATGCTGAAGCTGCTCAAGCCCAAGCGAGAGAGGTTGTCGAGACCACTCAAATTTGAGCATATTGGGTTGCTGAATTCACCAAATGCGAATCTCGGAGGGAAACCCTCAAGGAGACCTATGCTCGAGGTTTCTATTTTACCGATGAGATAATAAAGGCTAAAGAACATGAAGTCGATGCTAGAGAACTGGCCTCTTCTGATGATGATGACGATGATGGAACGGTATCAGGTCCGAGAGTAGGGGAGACCCCGATGGAGAAGTTTCCCCTGAGGATGGTTAGGAACGGACCTAAGAGTAAAGTGAGAGTGATTGACATGGTTTTGAAAAGGTTTTAATAGGAAAGACAGTGTTTGAAAAAGACTTAGTAGAAACAATTTTATAAAATAGGAGAGTTGTTGAGTAAAAAACAGTTTTTGACATGAGTAGGACAATTAACAAACAATAGACTAATCACAGCACAAACAGATTCAGCACATTCAAATCACAGTCCTTCATACAGGGATGATGGGAATTGGGGACACATATAGCACATAGTATACATGAGCATATAAGTTCTTGTAGGGGGTTTATGGGGATTAGGGGATAGCTAATGGTATCAACACAACATGAATTTTAGAATCAACACAGAATCAGATAACTTAGGATACAAATTGCTTTGCAAAGAAAGGTTCATACTAGAAACCAGGTAAACATAAGATAGAGCAGAGTCACATTGGGACATACTTCAAGGAGGTAACATATTCATAAGCATACTGATCCTAAGGGGGAGTGGGATATAACATAATATGCTAGATGAACAATGGTGAAGACATGTCAATTACATGTTGAACAACAAAACCATAGATAGAAACAGATCAGAAACATGATAAACTGAAACAGTAAAAGAAACATGTTGGTTCTGGGACTTGAATTGAAATCAGAACATACCAGTAAAGAGATGGTGAACACAAAGTGAAGAGTAGGAGAGCAAAATAATTAGCCTTGGCTTGCAGTCGGCTAATTCAGAACAGTAGTAAGTAACAAAGAAAGAAAGAGAGCAGAAAAGCTTTGAGTATGAGAAAGAGTTTTTGAACTAATGTGTTTGTGTGAGTTGAGTTCTGTTAGTGTATGTATCAGTGTGTACATATATATAATAGTCTGAAACTAGGTAAAATAAGGTAAGAAACACAATTAGGCAGTATGTTATGGAGCTCAGAACCAATTAGAGCAACAATCAGTCCAACTACTCCCTTAATTAAGGGAGTCACTTCAAACGGTAAAAGACAGGAAAACAAGTAAGGAAAGGGATTATGTATGACTAGAGCATAAATAAGAAAATAATTTCAATCAGTGCAAGTAATTAGGCTAGGTACAGAAAGGTCTAATTAAGAAAACAATCAGTGAAAACCAACTAATAATAGTCAATCACATAATAAGGTAAGAAAATAGTTTACAGGTTGGAAATCAGTAAAGACATCATCACAGGAAATCAGTAAAAGGTGTTAATCACAGAAAATTAGGAATTCAAATAAGAACAGTGCTGATTAAGGGGAGAGTTAACACAAAACTTTATGAACAAATGGAATAAACACATAGTAGGCAAGAAGAAGCAAAAAAATCAGAAACCTTAATGTACACAGAGGTACAAATCATGTAGAATCAGGGATTCAACCAAAAAACAGTAATGACTAGAGGAATTAGTAGAACAAACGTAATATAAGCGGAAGAAGCAAGAATCCAAACAAAGTGTCAGAAAATTTGGGGGTTTAGCATAACTAGTTAGGTTTAAGGAAAAACTTAACAAAATCAGTCGAAGCACATAAGAATCAGAGGATTAAACACTTAAAAATCAGAAAGAGTTTTGAAGAAAAGGATCTTCAAAAACCCCAGTTTAAGAAGATGACAAGCCACTTCGAACATCAGGAGATTGCATAATAAAACCAGTGAAAATAAGTTCAACTTATCTCAGATCTGTACAGATCTGAGAAGTTTAAGAGACAAGATTAATGTTTCGAGAAAATAACATAGTGATGAGAACATAGGCTTAGAAACCCATAGGTTTAAAATGAAATAGGTAGATCTTACTCAAAATTGAGCCATGACGGCTTGAAACAGGCAAGGACAGGCCAAAGGTGTAAGCGGATTGATCCTAGTCCCTCGAGGACATTAGAGACGGAGGCACCAACATAGGAGAGGCCATTGGAGGTCTGGGGGTGGTGAGAAACCACCATTGAAGGCAGTAGANGGGGGGGGGGGGGGGGGGGGGTAGGGTGAGATTTAGAGAGAATTTGAGAGAGAAGGGGGTGAGTGACGGCGGGGTGAGAAGAGGGAAATGAAGGGTTTGGGATGGTAGTCTTTAGGTTTAATTAAGGAAGGGATAATATAGGTCGTTGATCAAAAATGATCAACGACCAAGATTCGATAAGACTGGGTCGAGTAGGTAAAGGGTTTGGGCTTGGGGTTTATTGGGCTGGTGTTTTAATTGGACTTGGGTCCGGTTTAGCTTAGCCTAAAATCGAAATAAATCAGGCCATTTGTTAAATACTCAATCAAATATATAAAATAATTTATAAAATAGCTAACAATTGTAAAAAAATGATTTTCTTACGTAAATAATAATTTAAAAATGCTTATTTAGTTTTTAAAAATACCAATGATTAATTTTGGTTAAAAAAATAGTATAAAATCATATGATTGTGCTATAATTGTAAAGTTATTGCAATTATAGCCAAAAGGTGCCAATTTGGCTAATTATAAAATAATTTGTTCTTAACATGACCAAAAAATAATAAATTAAATCAAGAAATACTTTGAAATCATTTGTGATGCAATTTTATAATTATTTATTGAAAATAAATACTGGACAAACTAATAAAAATGTAGGAAAATAATGAAAAAATACCAATTGTTGTTAATGCATAATTTTGAAGATATATATGCAATTTAAAATATTTTTTGGAAAAATTGGGTATCAACAACTGCCCCTCTTTACCCGGAAATGATGAAAGAGTTGTCGGGTAAAGATATGATGGCCAATTTGACCGAGCGAAACAGTTTGAGAGATTTAGGGTCGCGCCCTAGTTTGTGAGCTGCCTACATATCCCTGATTTTATAGGAATCAGGTCGTATGTAGTTCTGGGTCCATCGGCAAAGTATACCGGTGAAGTCATCACAATAACGGACGCAGCATCTAGGGCTAGATGAACGGTTCTACGGAAGAGGCTAGGTTTGATATGGCTGGGAGAACTGGAGCGGGATCGCTTCTGCGGTGTAGCCATCGCTTGTTGGGTTACCTGCAAAGAAAAATACCGCAAGTGTATATTGTGCATAAATTTAAACATGATGTAGACTCTCGTTGGACTATGAATGTTGTCTTCGGACGGTTAGGGATGACGTCCTCAGACCATGATGTCCTAGGCCAATTAATTGTTTGATGAAGGATTCACAGGCCATGAAATGATGTTCTCGGGCCATGAAGATGGTGCCTCCGAACGATGACGCCTTTGAATAATGATATGCAAAATTTAAAGAGATCCTCGGGCCATGACATGGCGTTCTCGGGCCATGAAGATGGTGCCTCCGAACGATGACGCCTTTGAATAATGATATGCAAAATTTAAAGAGATCCTCGGGCCATGACATGACGTTCTCGGGCCATGAAGATGGTGCCTCCAAACTATGACGCCCTTGGACAGGTTGGCGATATTTCAGCCCATGAAATGCAGTAATATGACTTCCACAAGGCAGAGCTTAGTCTTGGGAAATGGAAGGTAGAGCTTAGTCCGAAAGAGAAGCGAAGTAAATAATGCTTGAGAGACAGCGCTTAGTCTCGGTGAAAAGCAGATTGGAGGTAGAGCTTAGCCTCATGCAAGTACGGAGACAGAACTTAGTCTCATGCAGATATATGGAAGGCAAAGATTAGACTTATGCAAAATGAAGGTAGAGATTAGCCTTATGCAAGAGAAGGCAGATATTAGCCTTATGCAGATGGAGGTTGAGCTTAACCTTATGCAGATAGGGAGGCGGCAATTAGCTTTATGCAGATGGAGGCATAAATTAGCCTCATGCAAAATGCGGGACAGAGCTTAGTCCCATGAAAGATGAAGGAAGAGCTTAGCCTTATGCAAATGAAGGCTGATATTAGCCTTATGCGAAGTGAAGGCAGAACTTAGCCTTATGTAGAAGATCAAATAGTAAATGACAGTAGAATTTCTTAGCTGGCAGCAGGCTTTGATATTGTGATTGTTGTGAGCATTGTGACTACGAAGCATTGTTTGTTCGTGCTGATAGAAATTGTCGGTAAGTGCGATGGTTTCGAGGATTGTGATTTTGAAGATGTTCGTTCTTTGTTCCTGCATCCAAAGAAAAATCGTGAGTTTGGTAGATGGGGGAGGTTGATTCGTGTCTCCGTTGGCTTTACTTGCCTCGCTCTGCTTGGTCTGATGATTCTGTTTGCGTCATCGGGGTAACGTTTGCTAAGCAGAGCTATATTTTGAAAACGTGCATGATTTTATAAAGACATAGTAAAATATATTGAGAAATTTAGATGAACTGATGATCGTGACATGGTTCAAGACATTGAAACCACTCGTGCTATGGAATTTTGAGGGTCCTCCTCAAAATTCTGCTCCAGTTAGATGGTTGACGATTCTGACTGTTGTACATGGTGCGATCAGTTGAACTTGCTTCGAAATTTTGAGGGTCCTCCTCAAAATTCTGCTCCAGTTTCCAATTGCGGGGGAAATGAGATTTTTATTGAATTATGACCGAACCCATAGGGCTGCCTACGTATCCTCTCTTAAATGGGAATCAGGTCAGGCGTAGTTCAATTTAAATCATTGAAGAAAATCATAGAAAGTTACACATAATATCGTTTGACTGCATCTGAATTGATTGGCTTTGGCTAAACTTCTCCGTCCATTTCTGTAATTATGAGAGCTCCTCCTGTCAATACTCGGTGAACCATATACGGACCTTGCGAGTTGGAAGAAAATTTCCCTTTGGTTTCGTCTTGATATGGAAAAATCTTCTTTAACACTAGTTACCCCGGTGTCAACTGTCTTGGCTTGACTCTCTTGTTGAAGGCTCTGGACAGTCTATTCTGATAAAGTTAACCATGACATATTTCATTCATCTTTTTTCCCGTCTATGAGGGCCAACTACTCATAGCGGCCTTTTATCCATTCTGCGTCGCTGAGCTCAGCTTCTTGTATGATTCTTAAGGAAGGGATCTCCACTTCGGCAGGGATAACAACTTCTGAACCATAAACCGGTAAATAAGGAGTTGCCCCGGTTGATGTGCGGACTGTGGTGCGGTATCCCAGTAAGGCGAATGATAATTTTTCATGCCATTGTTTGTGCTTTTCTATCATCTTTCTAAATATCTTTTGATGTTCTTGTTGACAGCTTCCACAACTCCATTTATATGTGGTATATAGGCTGTGAAATTCTTGTGCTTGATTTTGAAAGGCTCGCACATGGCATTCAATAGATCACTGTTGAGATTGGAGTCGTTGTTGGTGATTATTGACTCCGGAACCCTGAACCGACAAATGATATGGTCACGGACAAAGTCTGCCATGACTTTCTTAGTCACTGCTTTGTATAATGTCGCTTCGACCCATTTGGTGAAGTAATCAATAGCTACTAGGATGAATCTGTGTCCATTTGAGGCGGTAGGCTCTATCGGTCCAAACGTCCATTCCCTAGGCGACGAACGACCAAGGTGAGCTTGTTGCATTGAGCTCATTTCGAGGTACCTTTATCATATATGCATGTACCTGACATTGATGGAATTTTCGGACATATTGGATGCAGTACGTTTCCATGGTCATCCAGAAGTAACCGGCTCTGAGTATTTTCTTTGCTAAGACAAAACCATTCATGTGTGGGCCACAGGTCCCAGCATGTATCTCTTCGAGTAGTCCGGAAGCTTCCTTTGCATCGACACATCTCAATAATCCCAAGTCGGGAGTTCTCCTGTATAGGTTTCCTCTACTGAGAAAGAAATTGTTGGACAATCTCTGGAGTGTGCGTTTCTGAGTGTGATTTGCAAGATCTGGGTACTCTCTCTTTGACAATATTCCCTGATGTCGTGGAACCATGGTCTCCCGTCTGCTTCTTCTTCAATTTGGGCACAGTATGTCGGTTGGCTATGAATCTTTACTGGAATAAGATCAATGAAGTTCGTATCTGGATGTTGTATCATGGATGATAAAGTGTCCAATGCATCGAAAAACTCGTACTGAATTCTAGGGACGTGCCGAAATTCTGTCTTTGTGAACCTTTTCCTCAATTCGTGCACATGTTGCAGATATGGAAATATCTTGGAATTCTTGGTAGCCCATTCTCCTTGTACTTGGTGTATTAGCATATATAAGTCACCAATATCTAGCAACTCCTGGATATTCATGTCAATGGCCATATTGAGCCCTAAGATGCAGGACTCATATTCTGCCATATTGTTGGTGTAGGGAAATCTGAGTTTGGCAGATACCGGGTAGTGTTGACCTGTTTCCGATATCAAGACAGCTCCAATGCTAACTCCTTTGAAATTGGTTGCTCCGTCGAAGAACATTCTCCACCCGTCATAGGATTCTGCAATGTCTTCCCCTATGAATGACACTTCTTCATTGGGAAAATACATTTTCAGGGGTTCGTATTTTCCTCCACGAGATTCTCGGAGAAATGATATGTCAGTGCTTTCCCCTTGAACGCTTTCTGAGTCACATAGACAATGTCAAACTCATTCAGCAGGATTTGCCATCTGGCTAGTTTGCTAGTGGGCATGGGCTTCTGAAAGATATATTTCAAGGGATCCATCCTTGATATGATATACGTTGTGTAGGCACAGAAGTAATGCCTCAACTTCTAAGCTACACAGGTTAGAGCACAGCAGGTACGTTCCGGTAGAGAATATCGTGCCTCATGTGAAGTGAACTTCTTACTCAGATAATAAATAGCATGTTCCTTTCTTCCTGTCTCGTCGTGCTTCCCCAGAACGCAGCCAAAAGCTCCATCTAATACTGCAAGGTAGAGTAGCAAGCGTCTACCTGGATCTGGCAGGACCAAGACTGGTGATGTTGACAAGTACTCCTTGATTTTGTCGAAAGATTTCTGACAATCATCGGTCCATTCAGTCGCAGCATCTTTCTTCAGCATCTTGAAGATTGGTTCACATATAACCGTGGATCGGGCTATGAATTGGCTGATGTAGTTAAGGCGTCCCAGGAAACTCATCACATCTTTCTTGTTCTTTGACCGTGTCAATTCTTGGATGGCTTTGACCTTTGATGGATCCAATTCTATTCCTCGGCGACTGACGATGAACCCAAGCAATTTCCTAGAAGGAACTCCGAACGCACACTTTGCGGGGTTTAACTTCAAGTTGTACTTTTGCAGCCTGTCGAAGAATTTTCTCAAATTTGTTGTATGTTCGGTGGCTCTCTTGGACTTGATGATGAAGTCATCCACATACACCTCAATTTCTTTATGTATTATATCATGGAAGATAGTGGTCATAGCTCTCATAAAGGTGGCCCCAGCATTCTTTAAGCCGAACGACATCATCTTATAACAATAAACTCCCCACGGCATAATCAAAGCCATTTTCTCAGCGTCTTCCTCGTCCATCCAAATCTGGTGGTAACCAAAAAATAATCCACGAACTATTGAAGTTCATGCTTTTCACAATTTTCAATAAAGATGTTTATGTTTGGGAGAGGAAAATCATCATTCGAACTGGCCCGGTTGAGATCCCGGTAGTCGACACAAGCTCTGGCCTTTCCATCTTTCTTGGGCACTGGCACGATGTTGGCTAACCATGTTGGGTATTCAACTACCCTGATAACCTTGGCTTTGATTTTCTTGGTAACTTGCTCTTTGATTTTCATACTCGTATCAGGCTTGAATTTTCTGAGCTTCTGCTTTACCGGTGGGCACATTGGATTGGTTGGTAACTTGTGAGCCATAATGGATGTACTTAGACCAGTCATGTCATCGTATGACCATGCAAATATGTTTTCATACTCTTTCAAGAATTGTGTGTATTCCACTTTCTCTGATGGCGATAGATGAATGCTGATGCGAGTTTCCTCGACAGTTTCTGAATCTCCCAGGTTGACTATCTCGATTTCGTCCAGATTGGACTTAGGTCTATTTTTAAAATCCTCAACTTCTCTGATAATTTCATCGGGTATGATATCTTCTTCTTCTGAATCACTGTCCTTTTATTGCATTGTCTCATTGCATGTCACAGTCATTGGTTCATCAAAACAGGAAATAATAATGTTGTAAGATAAAATAATGAGAGAAAATGATAATAAATGAATATAGATTCATTGAAACATAAAAGTGATTTTTTGAATGTTTTGGAACATTGGAGATTTTATTGGAAAATGCGAAAAATGGAAAAGGCGAAAAGGAAATCATTAGCAAAAAAAAAATGAAATAAACAATGCTTGTTCAGCCTTGCTACCCCGGGACTCGTCGGCCTTGGATGGTCTGGCAGTCCAATTCTTGAGAAATGCTCCCTTGCTCACAGTTTGGATGGTAGGGAGTTCCTCTTCCTCCTCCTCAACAATAACACAATAGTCCATGTCACCATCTTCCAGTAATAAATCTTTCAAAGCTGCTAGAGTTTCTTCTTCTTCTGACCCCCATATGATATCGGCTTGCCGGAAAGTCTGCTCCAAATGTGGTATAGGCTGTTCCAATGGATAGTAGAGACCGTGCCATGGTGGCGGCCGGTATTTGTACTCCTGCCAAATGTATTTGTATCCTAGCCCAAAAATGGTGCCATGGTGCTTCAACTGTATTGGTTTGGAAATCCCCTGATGATTTTTCTCGAGTCCTCTTCCAGGGTCGTATCCACTCCAGTTCAGTATGCTCTCGATCTTACTGTCCCACTATTTTTCTTTATCCACTACATTGACCCGTTCAATGTGGTGGTAGGTTTCTCCACCCAGCCTTCTTCTACCTTCAATCACCGATATGGTCTGGCGACCATAAATAGGATTGATTTTGTCTCCATGGATGATCACTTCCTGGTGGTTCCATTCAAATTTTACCACCTAATGCAATGTTGATGCTACAACCTCGGCGGCATGTATCCATGGGCATCCCAATAATAGATTATAGGATGTCGATATGTCTATCACCTGAAATTCAATTTCGAACCATGTAGGTCCCATCTGCAGACAAAGACTGATTTCACCGATGGTAGACCTCTGAGAACCGTCGAAAGCCTTTACATTCATAGATCCTTCTTTGATCTCGTGCATTCCCTTGCACAATTTCTTGAGTGTTGTCAACAGACATATGTTGAGGTTGGATCCACCGTCGATCAGAATCCTGGTGATGAAGTAGTCTTCACATTGCACAGTGATGTGTAGTGCTTTGTTATGACTTAGCCCTTCAAGCGGCAACTCGTCCTCGTGGAAAGTGATCTTGTGACTCTCCAGTACTTGACCTACCATATTGCTCATTTCTCCACTAGTTATGTTATTTGGCACATATGCTTCGTTCAACACTTTCATCAAAGCATTCCTGTGTGTCTCAACAATGACATAATGGATATCTGGGCTGGAGTTTTGTTCAGCTGATCGATGACTGAGTACTCCTTGGCCTGCACTTTCCTCCAAAGGTAATCTGGGCTTGTCTCAATGATGGGTGGCCTGTTGGAAGCATTCTTGTTAGACTCTGCCAAGTGTTCAGGTGTATAGACCCTGCCGGTCCTTGTCATCCCATGTGCATCACCAGCTCTTCTATCTTGACTTTACCTTTCCTTCTTGCTTCAGCCGCGTAATCCCAAGGTACAACCTTGTCTTTGAAAGGTGACATGGTTGACACTGTCACTGTGATTGGTGCAGCTACTTTCACTTCAAATGGAATGGGTGCCTTAGCAGGCGACATAACTCCAACCTCGAACGGCAAATGTGTGTTTGCAGGTGGTGCCGTTTCAAACTTGAATGGGAGTGACACAATTACCTCGACGTCTCCGGATGGATGAATCTGGACTATGATGGGATTAAGAGTGACTGATGGCTCCTTTGGGTCATCACCTTCTATGATTAACCCGATCGAAATCCCTCTAGGTCCCAATCTTCTTCTATCTCTATCATGTTAACACCCCTATGGTCCAGAAGTGGATTGTTGCGAACATTGGGAGCAACTTCTTTTGCATGGATGACCTTGTTATCAATCATAGACTGGATCTTATCCTTCAATGAGCGACATTCATAAATTGTATGCCCCTTCATGCCGGAATGGTATGCACATGTCTTTTTGTATTGACTCATGAGATGGATTTTCAGGGGTTATAGCAGGGATATGAGTGACATAACCAGTAACTTTTAATCTTTCATACAACTGGTCGATAGGTTCAGAAATGGCAGTGTATTGTTTAGGAGGTCTGCGATCAAAGCTGGGTCGAGGTCTCTGGAAATTTTGGAGAGTAGGGGGTGACTGGAAGTGAGATGGCTGAGAGTTGTAGGTATGATAAACAGGAGCTGGTTGGAAGTATCTGGGGAAAGTAGGTTGATATGTAGGCGGTGGAGATGGTTGATATGTTGATGGAGGTGCTGACTAACAGGTGGGCGAGGGTGCTTGATAGGTGCGTGGGGAAGTTCTGTATACCAACGGGGATTTGGGTCCCTATGCAACCATTACCGTTCGTGCATCTTTCTTATTGGATATACCACCAGACTACAAGGCTTTGTTTGTGGCCTGTAGGGCCTCAAAGTTAGTGACCATTCCACTCTTGATACCTTCTTCAATTCTCTCACTCAGCTTGATGATGTCAGAGAATTTGTGGTTTTCAATCACCATTAGCTTCTCATAATACTGCGGGTCTTTCGCCCGGACGAAGAATTTGTTCATTTGTTCTTCCTCTAGGGCAGGCCTAACCTTGGCTGCTTTAGATCTCCAGCGAGCGGCATACTCGCAAAAAGTTTCGGTGGGCTTCTTTTTAAGGTTATAGATGTAGAACACGTATGTTGCATTCTCCGTATTGAACCTGAATCGGTCCATAAAGTCTGGTGCCATACTTACCCAGTCGGACCACTTCTTAGGGTTTTGGCTGATGTACCAAGATAAAACATCTCCTGTGAGGCTCATCATGAATAATTTCATGCGAATTTTCTCGTCCCTTCCTACTCCAACAGATTTATCACAATAGGTCCTCAGATGGACCCTGGGATCACCTGTACCATCGAACATTTCGAACTTAGGAGGTCTGTAAACCTCCCGTAGTTCAACATCAAGCTGTATATCTTCGTTGTTCAACCCTTCGAGTCCCCCGCTTCCTTCAACGCCCTGAACTCGACTAGTCAGCTTCTTGAGTTCCTCGACCAAATTGTTAATGAGCATATCTTTCTTACTGGATTCAGGTGTGTAAGCAATGTGTTGGGTGGAGTGAGGTAGAGTCTCCACGTATATGGGGTTGTTCTGATGACCTGGTGTTTGAGCATAGAGGTGGTCACTTGTGGAGTCTTGTGGTTCAGGGATAATTAGCGGGGTATTTATTGGAGCGTGGAAAGTGTTTTGCTGGTGTTGTGGTGGGATAATTTGTTTTTCGGTGGAGTTGTATGATGATGAGTTATGGGAGGGTTCTGTTTATTTGGGGTGTTCTGAGGAGGTATGGGATTTTGAATGACATCTGGGACACTGAGTGAGAAAGATAAATTTTCCATGTTCTGGTCGTGCTCAAGCTCCCCTTGGAGTTTCAACAACCTTTGATCGAGTTGTGACATAGCATCATTCTGAACCTGAGTACCTTGATTGTCAAGAGCTTATGTTCTTTCAATTGGCTTTGTGTTTTCCTGTCTGATATTGCCCAAATCTTCCATTTTTCCTTTGCCTTTGCCTTTAAGTAGACTAGGAGGAGGAGGAGGTGGAGGTCTCCTGGATATTGTGTGATATGATGATGATGCCGGAATGCACGAACCAACCTTTGGGGAAGGGAATAATCAAAAGAGAAACAAAAACAAAAAATAAAAGGTAGCTAAGTCAATGAGGATCATGAGAAAACATTGCAGTATTTAAACACATAGTGCATGGATAAAAGCGTGTCCTAATTTGGGAGCCTCGTTGTGCCAGAGGTAGGCCTAGCGACAAGTTGATTTTGGAGAACTTAGATGCAAAAATGCCTCATTTCATTAATGTAAAATAGACGAGTTCAAAACGATACTAAAATAATGAGCAGGAAATAAAGTCACTAATGGCACTTGGCCTTATTACATTGGTAAAAGCAATAAAAAGGAAGCCTAGACTAGTTAGTCCCCAAAGGACCTTCCCCAAGCTTGGTCTTCTTGGTTATGTCAATCAGGTTACTCAGGTCATGCATGCCCAACAACAGGTATACCCTTGCTAGATGCCCTCCTTCGTTTCCCTCAACATTCTGGCAGACGGCGGCCATTTTTATTGTCTTTGCTTCTAGCTCCATCAGACCCTGCTCCCAATATTCCAGCCTGTCACCAGATTTGATGGCCCTTTCTTTCCATTCATCGATCAGTTCCATATTAGTCTTGTGTTGCTCCAGATGCTCGTCCTCGGATTCACGAAGCCTTTTGCGCAGATTATTGTATTTCACCTGAGCCTCAGCCGCTTCGTCTATGACCCTGTTTCTGCTGATGGCTGGCTCAACTATCCCTGCTATGCTGTCTTCCAACCATGATAGGTAGAAGCGTACATGCCCTGCGTGGTATCTGTCGGGCTCGATGGTGTCCTTTTCTACGATAACCTTGAGATGCCATAGATGCTGAGCTTCACATTTGTACGGGATATCGTCGTCCTGAATATCTGCCCTGTAATGACTCATTTTGGAGACTCGCGGTATAACTTGCTTTCTACCCGCCTGTCTCATGACCCTGATGGGAACATAGGGATTTATGACCCTTAAACCAACCACACCAGGTGCGGAGCGTCCTTCGATCTGATGATGAATTCACTGGCATGTAACTATTCGAACATCCATTGAACCTAGTCCTCGATCAAATTACCAAAGAACTGCGCCCATTCTGTAGCATTTTCCAGTTGAGCAAACTTATCAAGGATGTGGGTCATCCTCTTAGGGTGGTGGAAGGCTATATGATCATTCCACGCCCTTCGTGGAAATTCCTGACGATATTAGCCTCTCTGGAGAGGCTCCAATAACCAAACCTGTAGTAGCATATGGCAACCCTCAAAGTGTTTGGCTCTCTTCTGGCAGTGGTCCAAGGCTCGGTATATGTCTGTTATGATCGTAGGGACAATGGTATATGTTTGCCCTTCGATCCCTTCCATTAAGGTTTTGGCTACCATAGCCAGTCTAGTTTGAATCAGGTCTCCTTTGCTTGGAAACACCATCATACACAGGAAGCAAACGACGAATACAAAAACCCTGCGGTGAATGTGACCCAAGGAAGTAATAGAGAACTCGTCGTGGAAGATACGATAGGATTTTCTATGGCCGTATCGTTCATAGAGATAGTCAAAAGGTATGTAGGACTCTCTCAGGCACTCTAAACCATCATTCTTCTTAAAACCCATCATTTTCAGGAACCCCCTAGCGGCACGGTTCTCCGGTACCAACAAACCTGGACTGTCACAAGGTAATCCCGCAAAGCCCCCTATCTTCTCCAAGAGGGGGGTCATTTCTATGTTGCCAAAATGGAACACAGACCTTTCTCTGTCCCAGAACATAGTGGCTGCTTCGATCAACATGTTATTTGGTTTAATATCCAGTAAAGAGGGCAAGTTCCCCAAGACCTTCTTCACATGGTCTTTGTCACTGGGCGAGAGGTCTTCCCACCAATCCAGCAATAGTGGTGGTATTCTTTGGACCATGCCGAACCTGGGGACTTCATGCCTCATTTTCTGCAAAAAAGATAGGTTAGACCCTTACCCCCGCCAGACTCGACTATTTATACACTTATGATTGGCATGCATGCATTTAGTTCTCCAAATAAATGCACAGAATGTGACTGCGTCCGTTGGGATTATGAAAAACGTGGACTTTTGGATAAGGATGTCTTAAAGGGATATCGTGCGGACGACACGTTAACCCGGATATGTTTGACCATGATGCATGTACAATATAACAGAGTAAGGTTTCTATGGGATTTTAGACCGGTACCCTCAAGCGGACAACTTGAGGGGGAAAGTCACGGAACCGTCGACTGCACCGCTGATCGACTAGTTTTACCGCAAATAAGCCTTTCCAAATTTAGAGGTGATATAAAATGGAAGGGCGCAAACACTCATCAAGTGTTGCTATAGGATTTGAATAGGCACGAGTGGAATATGATGTTGATCATGATTATGCAATAATAAATGAGCAATAAAAGCATGTTGTCATGTATTTGCACGTTATGAAAGCGGTAAATACAACAGTTATAATTGAAAAAGCAGTTACAAAGGAAAACAAAAAGAAACATGTCAGTTTTGATTCTGAAAGGAATAAATACTTGAAAGAGATAATCAATTAATGGAACATAAAGGGGGAAGGGAAAGGTCGCAAGTATTAACAAAATAAAGACAAGTTCACAAAGCAGTTTGAAATGGTAAAAGTCTAGGATAGTCCCTAGCAGAGTCTCCATGCTGTCGCGCCCCCCTCTTTCCTCCCCTTTCAGATCGGTCAGGATATTCGAAATTATTGGGACAACTCGTTTCCTCTTGGGAAAAGGGATAAGGAATTGAAGAGTCGCCACCTAGCGATTTTGAGGTGCGTTAGGGAACCTAATAAAGGTTATTTACAAACACAAATTAGATAAACCAGAGATAGGGTAAGGGCTTGAAATTACTTCAAGGGGAAGGTGTTAGGCACCCTCAAAGTCTAAAACTGTGGTTCCCGGCCAAACAAGCTTTGTGAATTTAAACAAGTAGCAAGTAAGCTTAAACAAATAAAGGTTTTGAAAAGATTCGCAGTCTAAGCACACATATGAAGTAAAGTTTTAGAAGATTTAAAGTCTAAGCACATATATAAGGTTTTGAAAGATCTACAGTCTAAGCACACAAGTGTAAGGTATATGGGAGTACTAGGTTGTTTATCTTATAGGATCACATCAATGCAATGCCCGGTAATCACTCCTCAGAAAGGGGCTACACGTGGCATTAGTGCACCGGTTATATATCCATATCTACCCTTCCCACCCCTTAGCGGTTACTTAAGCGAGTGTTGTTTAACAACCTCTATGCGTGTTGTTACCCGTCCCTTCTTAATGGTCCTGGAGGAGATTAGGACCTCTACCTATAGGTAGTTCTAGACAGACCCTTAAGGTTTTAAAAGGAGAAAATACTAGGCGACAGGCAAGAACAAATAGGACTTTAACAGATAATGCACATAAGCAGCACGTCTCAAACACAAACAATGGTAGGATCCTAAAACATGATGTTTAAGTGAATATCAAAACACAGAAGATATGCAGTTTCAATTTTATAAACCCAGAAACAGGATCTCATCAGTTTGCCTACTGACTTTAAAACTTGTGTCTTTAAATAGTAAACACAACCGAGCAGTGTTCCAGCTTTTAAATAGATTAATTAACTAAGGCTTGCCTAGGCATGGGATTGTGCATAATAATTACCAGAATTGTTAAAAAACAGTTCAGAAGTTGTTTTACCTAAAAGCATGTTGTTCTAGGTGATACGATTATGCAAAGATTGTTACTAGTTTTATTAAGAGCAAGACAATTAGATGTGACATTGTTTCTACCTTTTTCGTGAGCCAGTAGTTAAACTAGGTGTGGTTAAGCAGATGTAAATGAAATCCTAGAGTAGGATATCTAATATGCACATATAAATGCAGGATGGTTAAGACATAATTTCAGGATACACAGAATTCCTAAAGGCATGATTTCTAAAATGCACAAAGAGTTACAGGGTGATGGAGACATGATTTTGAATTCAAAAGAGTAACATCTTTTATGTTAACGTTGTTTATTGTCCAAGGAGCAGGATTTCTAAGTGATAACATCAAGCACGGATGAGATGCTGAAACATTAGACATGAAATCCTAGGAACATGGTATCTAGTGCATGCTTGGAATGATTTGAATGAACATGCAGATCCTAAAACATGTATTCTAATGTAGATAGAAATAATGTAAAGCTTAAAATATGATTTCTACCCGATAATGTTAACAGAACTATATGACTACCCTCCCCACTTCACTAGCCATCCCCACTATATGTTTACAAATAATTATTACAGACTAGCTGAGTAAATTACATAAATAGATAAAGGAAAAGAAGAAGATAGACTATAGGGAGCCTGAAAAACAGGCCCAAATTCTCAGGACCTCAAATGCCCAAATGTTTCATAGCCTTTCTCATATCCGGGTGTGCCAGAGTTCCCTAAGGACCTCAAGGGATCCCGAGCAGTGCTCACACCCAGATTTCATAACCATAATTGAGTAAGTGCAGTGTGGAAGGGCCAGCCCCAGTGCATCAGGGTTCAGAGGGATCTCATAGGAATCCCAAGCCAGTCATACACTGGAGGGGCAGAACCTAAGGACCTAAGAATAGAGTGAGAATGCTTGAAATGGTTTTGAAAAGGTTTTAATAGGAAAGGCAGTGTTTGAAAAAGACTTAGTTGAAACAATTTTATAAAATAAGAGAGTTGTTTAGTAAAAAACAGTTTTTGACAAGAGTAGGACAATTAACAAACAGTAAACTAATCACAGCACAAACAGATTCAGCACATTCAAATCACAGTCCTTCATACATGGGTGATGGGAATTGGGGACACATAGAGCACATAGTATACATGAGCATAGAAGTTCTTGTATGGGGTTATGGGGATTAGGGGATATCTAATGGTATCAACACAACATGAATTTCAGAATCAACACAGAATCAAACAACTTAGGATACAAATTGCTTTGCAAAGAAAGATTCATACTAGAAACCAGGTAAACATAAGATAGAGCAGAGTCACATTGGGACATACTACAAGGGGGTAACATATTCATAAGCATACTGATCCTAAAAGGGAGTGGGACATAACATAATATGTTAGATGAACAATGGTGCAGACATGTCAATTACATGTTGAACAACAAAGCCATAGATAGAAACAGATCAGAAACATGATAAACTGAAGCAGTAAAAGAAACATGTTGGTTTTGGGACTTGAATTGAAATCAGAACATACCAGTAAAGAGATGGTGAACACAAAGTGAAGAATAGGAGAGAACAATAATTATCCTTGGCTTGCAGCCGGCTAATTCAGAACAGTAGTAAGTAACAAAGAAAGAAAAAGAGCAGAAAAGCTTTGAGTATGAGAAAAAGTTTTTGAACTAACGTGTTCGTGTGTGTTGAGTTCTGTCAGTGTATGTATCAGTGTGTACATATATATAGTAGTTTGAAACTAGGTAAAATAAGGTAAGAAACACAATTAGGCAGTAAGTTATGGAACTCAGAACCAATTAGAGCAACAATCAGTCCAATTACTCTCTTAATTAAGGAAGTCATTTCAAACGGTAAAAGACAAGAAAATAAGTAAGGAAATGGATTATGTATGACTGGAGCATAAATAAGGAAATAATTTAAATCAGTGCAAGTAATTAGGCTAGGTACAGAAATGTCTAATTAAGGAAACAATCAGTGAAAATCAACTAATAATAGTCAATCACATAATAAGGTAAGAAAATAGTTTACAGGTTGGAAATCAGCAAAGACATCATCACAGGAAATCAGTAAAAGGTGTTAATCACAGAAAATTAGGAATTTAAATAGGAACAATGGTGATTAAGGGGAGAGTTAACACAAAACTTTATGAACAAACGGAATAAACACATTGTCACGACCCGAAATCCCACCTTCAGGCCGTGATGGTGCCTAACGTTGCACCCGCTAGGCAAGCCAACGTGATCACTGAATTGAATTATTAACAAGTGAAAATAACAAATACTGACTAGATAATTGAGATAAAGTGCGGAAGCATTAACAAAAATCAAAATAACAATAGCTAATAATGAAGAAATCCCTTTAAGTACAAAACTCAGAAATGGAGTTACAACCTCACGAACCAGTCTAAGATTTAGCTAAAAATAACAGTTTGAAATAAAATGATATATCTGTTTGGAACACATAGATGAAAGAATGAAAGATAGAAAGTGACGCCGAGATCCACGAACGCCTGCAGAACTACCTCGGTGTTGTCTGAAATAGACTGAAGGACACTCCCCCTAACGATGTCCACTAGGTCCGGCTGCGTAATCTGTACAACATAGAGAATTGCAGGTGTAGCATCAGTACAACCGACCTTATGTACTGAGTAAGTTCTGAGCCTAACCTCGGCGAAGTAGTGACGAGGCTAGGACACAACAACAAATGGTACCTGTGCAGTTCAATAGTATAGCAGAAAATAAATAAGAATATAGTTATGGGGAAGAACATGCTGGTGATAATAAGGGAAACACTTGCTAAAACAGTAGAATCAAGTACTAAGGGTAACGTAGAAGTAAAACGGGAATAATAACCCGAAATAAGTAAAATCGACAGGAGAAGGCACGGCATGACCCCTTGTGCATAACTTCAAAATTACTCGGCACGGAATGTCCCCTCGTGCATAAATAACAAAGTCACTCGGTACGGAATGTCCCCTCGTGCATAAATAACAATCACTCGGCACAGAATGCCCCATCGTGCATAAATAACAATCACTCGGCACGGAATGTCCCCTCGTGCATAAATGATAATCACTCGACACGGAATGTCCCCTCGTGCAAAAATAATAATCACTCGGTACGGAATGTCCCCTCGTGCATAAATAATAATCACTCGGCACGGAATGTCCCCTCGTGCATAAATAATAATCACTCGGCACGGAATGTCCCCTCGTGCATAAATAATAATCACTCGGTATGGAATACCCCCTCGTGCATAAATAATATATAAGCAACCATTGATATGAAAGTTTAACAATACGACATTTCAAATGTACAGAAGTTATCAACAAAATTCTATTGTCCCGGCAAGGGACTCAAGTATAACCAATCTCGCTCAGAAGTATAATATCAATAGTAAAACCCTCAACCGAACACATAATCAATAACTTTCTACGTCATGAAGTAACCTCAAGATACCACTTCCAAGGTTCCCAATAATTCACAACACATAGAATATCAAAGAACACTAAATAACTCATCAAATTTCGAATCAATGGCATGCTTGACCACAACATATAGATACATGTCACCTGGCCTATACGTTGGACATGAATTACACATAGCAAATAAGACTCTATACCTATTCCCTCAAGCTAAGGTTAGGCCAAACACTTACCTCGGCTCCAAGAATGCAAGTCAAGCCTCAATCACGGCCTTTCCTCTTGAATCCGACTCCGAAACGATAATATATAGACATAATTGACTTAATAACATCAATAATTATTCAATAAATCAATCCCAAAGCCTATTATACATTTCCCATAATTCTTCCAAAAATATCAAAATTCGACCCCGAGCCTGCTTGGTCCAAACCCGAGGTTCGGACCAAAACTCGATCACACATTTCCCCCCGAGCCCGAATATACAATTTTTTTTGAAATTCGAACCCTGAACGAGGTTGGATTCCCAAAAATTCTAAAAGCCCTAACTCTACCCAAAACCCCCAATTTCTACCTTTGATTTCATGCTTATTAGACCTAGAATCTAGTGATTGATGAACGCAAATGGAAGAAATTAGAGTTAAGAACACTTACCTATGAAACTATGGTGGAATGGTTTCCTAAGAATCGCCCAAAAGAGTGGAGAAGAAGAAAATGGTGAAAGAATGTGAAAATCTCGTAATGGTATTCTGATTTAAGGCTTTAAAATGATTGGACGAAATAAGCCTATGCGATCGCGAAGATAGGGTTACGATCGCATAGAGGCCTGAGTCACGTGCATTGCGACCGCGGAAAGGGATTTGCGATCGCATAGCGTCCCTCGGCTTGGTTGTGCGATCGCGGACGGATTGGTGCGACCGCAGAAGGAAAATACCTAGTCCCCCTCCCCAGCTCTCCTATACTCTATGCGATCGCGGAAGTGCCTATGCGATCGCATAGAGTCACAGAATCCCCCCTCCCCTCACACTACACTACGCGATCGCGGGGCAACCTATGCGATCACATAGTGTAAAAATCTCAGACACCAGAAACAACATTTGAACACTAGATTTTTCAACTTTTAAGCACCCCGACACCTACCCCAAACTCACCCGAGCCCTCGTGGCTCAAAACCAAATATACACACGACTTCAAAATCATCCTACGAACTTATTCGAGTAATTAATCCACCAAAATAACATCAAAAATAATGAATTAACTCCAAAATCTATAGAATTTTCTCAAACTTCATAAATTTCTAAATTCTCCAATTTCGACCCGAAACACAAACCAAGTCCGTTTCTTACCAAGTTTTATAGATAACTCACATAACACATATTGAACCTGTCCCGGGCTCCGGAACCATAATACGAGCTCGGTAACACAGCTTTCACATCAAAGTTCATTTTCAAAAGTCTTTATTATTTTCAGAAAATAATTTTCTTTAAAAATTCATTTCTCGGACTTGGGACCTCGGAATTCGATTCCGAGCATATGTCCAGGTCCCATATTTTCCTATGGACCCTCCGGGTCCGTCAAATCATAGGTCTGGGTCCGTTTACCAAAAATATTGACCCAAGTCAACTTTATTCAATTAATTATCATAAATTCAACTGTTTAACACATTTCCACATAAAGGCTTCCCGGCTACGCGCCCGGGCTGCGCACGTACATCGAGGTGAAATTAACGGAGGCTTTCGTGGCCTCGGAACACAGTTTTTGCTAAATTTACACAGGATGACCTTTTGTGTCATCACAATCTCCACCTCTAAAACAGTCGTTCGTCCTCGAACGGACATAGAAAGGTACCTGAATCGGGGAAAATGAGGGGATATCGGCTCCGCATATCGGACTCGGACTCCCAAGTAGCTACCTCAACAGGCTGACCTCTCCACTGAACACGAACCGAAGGATAACTCTTCGATCTCAACTGCCGCACCTGCCGGTCTAATATGGCTATCGGCTCCTCCTCATAAGACAAATCCTTGTCCAACTGGACACCACTGAAGTCAAGCACATGAGATGGATCCGCAATATACCTCTGGAGAATAGATACGTGAAATACCGGATGCACGACTGACAAACTAGGTGGCAAGGCAAGTCTGTAGTCCACCTCTTCTACCTTATCCAGAATCTCAAATAGACCAATGTACCTAGGGCTCAACTTGCCCTTCTTCATAAATCTCATCACGACCTTCATGGGCGACACTCGAAGAAATACCCGGTCTCTTATCATAAATTCCAAATCTCGAACTCTACGATCTGCATAACTCTTCTGCCTAGAATGAGCTGTACGAAGTCTATCCTGTATGATCTTCACCTTGTCCAAGGCATCCTGGACTAACTCAGAAGCCAACAATCTAGCCTCTTCTGGCTCAAACCATCCGACTGGAGACTGACACTGCCTACCATATAACGCCTCATACGGAGCCATCTAAATGCTCGATTGATAGCTGTTGTTGTAGGCAAACTCAGCTAAAGGCAAGAACTGGTCCCATGAACCACTAAAGTCAATGACACAAGCCCGCAACATGTCCTCCAAAATCTGAATAGTATGCTCGAACTGTCCATCCGTCTGAGGATGAAATGTTGTGCTCAAATCAATTTGTGTGCCCAACTCTCGCTGAAATACTCTCCAGAAATGGGAGGTAAACTGATTACCTCGGTCTAATATAATGGATATGGGCACACCATGCAGTCAATCCATCTCTCTCATATAGATCCTTGCCAACTTCTCTGCTGAATACGAAACTGATACTGGGATGAAGTGCGCTGACTTGGTCAGCCTATCCACAACGACCCATACTGCATCAAACATCCTCTGAGTCCGTGGGAGTCTAACTACAGAGTCCATGGTGATACACACCCACTTCCACTCGAGAAGCTGAATCTGCTGCATCAAACCACCGGGTCTGTGGTGCTCGTACTTAACCTGCTGACAGTTCAAGCACCGAGCTACATAAGCTACAATATCCTTCTTCATCCTCTGCCACTAATAATGTTGTCGCAAGTCCTGATTTATCTTTGCGTCGCCCGGATGAATAAAATACCGGGAACTATGGGCCTCCTAAAGTATCAACCCACGAATACCAACCACAACAGGTACACAAATACGACCATGCATCCTCAAAACTCCCTCGTCATCAACCTTAACCTGCTTGGCATCTCTGTTCCTGACTCTATCTCTAAGAACACATAAATAGTGATCATCATACTGCCTGGCCCGAATACGCTCATACAATGAAGAACGGGCCATGGTATGGGCCAAAACACTGCCAGTCTCAGCAACCTCCAATCTCACAAATCGGTTGGCTAAAGCCTGAACATCCAAAGCAAGAGGTCGCTCTCCGACTGATATATAGGCAGGACTACCCATATTGGCTGACTTCCGGCTCAAAGCATCGGCCACCACATTGGCCTTCCTCGGATGATAAAGAATGGTAATATCATAATCCTTCAGCAACTCTAACCATATCCTCTGCCTCATGTTCAACTCCTTCTGTTTGAACAGATACTGTAAGTTGTTATGATCCGTGAACACCTCACATAGCACACCATACAAATAATTCCTCCAAATCTTGAACGCATGCACAATCGCTGCTAACTCCAAGTCATGAACTGGATAGATCTTCTCATGAACCTTCAACTGACGAGAAGCATAGGCTATAACCTTGCCATCCTGCATCAACAATGCACCAAGCCCAACCCGTGAAGCATCACAATACACGGTATACGGTCCTGAACCTGTGGGCAAAACTAACACTGGTGCTGTGGTCAAGGCTGTCTTGAGCTTCTGAAAGCTCGCGTCACACTCATCCGACCACCTGGACTGAGCACTCTTCTGAGTCAACCTGGTCACCAGGGCTGCAATGGATGAAAAACCCTCCACAAGCCGGCGATAATAACCTGCTAAGCCCAAGAAACTCCGGATCTCTGTAGCTGAGGTGGGTCAAGGCCAATCTCTGAATACTGAAATCTTCTTGGGATCCACCTGAACACCCTCTGACGATACCATATGGCCTAGAAATGCAACTAAACTCACACTTGGAAAATTTGGCATACAACTGACTATCCCTCAAAGTTTGGAGGACGAATCTAAGGTGATTCTCATGTTCCTCTCGTCTGCGAGAGTATATCAATATATCATCAATGAAAACAATAACGAACGAGTCCAAATAAGGCCTGAACACTCGGTTCATCAACTCCATAAAAGCAGCGGGGGAATTTGTTAGCCCAAATGACATCACCAAGAACTCATAATGTCCATAACGAGTGCGAAAGGTTGTCTTAGGGACATCAGACGCCCTAATCCTCAGCTGATGGTAACCAGATCTCAAGTCAATCTTGGAAAATTTTGAAGCACCCTGAAGCTGGTCAAATAGATCATTAATCCTCGGCAAAGGATACTTGTTCTTAATAGTAACCTTATTCAAATTTCGGTAGTTAATACACATCCTCATCGAGCCATATTTCTTCTTGACAAACAATACTGGGTCACGTCAAGGAGAAACACTAGGCCTAATAAAGCCTTTATCCAACAAATCCTGCAACTGATCCTTCAACTCTAGCGGGGCCATACGATACGGCGGAGTAGAAATAGGCTGGGTGCCCTGAGCTACCTCAATACAAAAATCAATATCCCTGTCGGGTGGCATACCCGGTAGGTCAGCAGGGAATACCTCTGGAAACTCACGAACCATAGGCACAGACTCCAGGAAAGGAACCTCAGTGCTAGAATCACGAACATAGGCCAGATAGGCCAAACAACCCTTCTCGACCATGCGCCGAGCCTTCATATAAGAAATAACTCTACCAGAAGAATGACTAGGAGTCCCCCTATACTCCAAACGAGGTACCCTGGCAAGGCCAAGGTCACTGTCTTGGCATGACAGTCCAGAATAGCATAATAGATGGATAACCAATCTATCCCCAATATAACATCAAAGTCAACCATATCAAAAAGCAAAAGATCAACCTGAGTCTCCATACCACCAATAACTACTTGGCAAGCACGGTAGACTCGATCTACCACTATATAATCACCCACCGGTGTAGACACATACACAGTAGTACTCAAGGAATCACGGGGCATACTCAAATAAGGGGAAAAATATGAAGACACATAGGAGAATGTAGAACCCGGATCAAATAACACAAAAGCCTCTGGGCTGCAAACTGAAATCGTACCTGTAATAACTACATCAGAAGCCTCAACATTAGTCCTGGTAGGAAAATCATAGCACCGGGGCTGAGCCCCTCCAACCTGAACATCACTAGGTCGACCTACTACAGCCTGACCTCTACCTCTCGTGGCATGTCCTCCACCTCTATGATTCTGACCTCCACCTCTGGCACCATGACCGCCATCCCTAGATGGCTGAGGGGGTGGGGGTGTGTCTGATGCGAGAACCATGGCACAGGAACCCTGATACTCAGACCCACTAGAACCTCGAGGGAAAAAATTGGAAATATGCCCCAACCCACCGCAAGTATAACAAGGCCTCTACTGATGTGTATGTTGACTCTAGAACTGGCCCTGTTGACCCTGATAACCACCCTGAAAGCTCTGAAGAGGCAGTGCACTGATAGGTGCTGGTGGTGCACTAATAGGAGTTGGCAGTGCACTGTGAGCTACCTGAAGTGCCGGCTGATAGGGTCTGGGAGGATGACCTCTGCCGGAAGAATCCCTGTCCCCAGATGAGGCTCCACTGAATCTACCGAAGTGACAGGGCCTCTTGTCAGCCCCCTGACCACCACCCTATGGCACAGTCATCTCAATCCTCCTGGCCACATTGGCCGCATCCTGGAATGAAATATCAGTACCTGACTCCTTGGCCATCTGAAGCCTGATGGGCTGAGCCAAACCCTCAATGAACCTCCTCACTCTCTCACGATCAGTGAGGAGTATCATAATAGCATGCCGAGCTAGAGTGATGAACCTGGTCTCGTACTGAGTGACAAACATAGATCCCTGCTGGAGGCGCTCAAACTGCCTCCGAAGATCCTCCCTCTGAGTAACTGGAAGGAACTTCACCAAGAATAACTCGGAGAACTGAGCCCAAGTCAATGGGGTAGACCCAGCTGGCCTAGTCAAGCAATAGTCTCTTCACCAAGTCTTGGCGGAACTCGAAAGACGAAAAGTAGCAAAATCAACTCTAATGGACTCTACTATGCCCATGTTCCGAAGAACCTCGTGACACTTGTCCAAATAATCCTGGGATCCTCTGATGGTGCCCCAGTAAATGTAGTAGAGAATAACTTGGTGAATCTATCCAATCTCCATAAAACAGTTGCTGACATAGCTTCTCCCTCAACTGCCCGGGCCACAATGCCTGGCTGAGCTACTCCACCCGTCTGAGGTGCCGGAGTCTGGAACTGAGGATCTAGATGCTATTGTGTGTGAGTAGCAGGATTATGGGTCCCTCCCCCAGCCTGAGAAACAACTGGTGCAGTAGGATGAAGACCGGCCTGAGCCACACTCTCCATGAGTCCCACTACGCGGACTAGAGCGTCCTGAAGCACCGGGGTGGCAATGAACCCCTCTGGGACCTGAGCTGGTCCAACTGGAACTGTCTGAGTAGGAACCTTACCGGCAAAGTCTAACTGTGGGTCCTCTACTGGGCTGTTGCTCTGGGCTGAGCCCTGCCCCTGCCTCGGCCTCTAGTACGGCCTCGGCCCCGGCCCCTCGTAGGATCTGCAATAGGAGAATAGGGTTGCTGATTGGTAGATGAGGAAGCACGCGTTCTCTCCATCTGCGAGAGAATAGAATTGAAACTCAATTAGCATTTAGAATTCAAATCGCACGACAAAAAAGAAGAGAAGTGTAGTTATTCCTAACTTTGCAGCATCTGGGGGATAAGTACAGACATCTTCGTACCGATCCCTCAGACTCTACCAAGTTTGTCCGTGAGTTGTGAGACCTAAGCAACCTAGTGCTCTGATACCAACTTGTCACGACCCGAAATCCCACCTTCAGGCCGTGATGGCGCCTAACGTTGCACCCGCTAGGCAATCCAACGTGATCACCGAATTGATTTATTAACAAGTGAAAATAACAAACACTGACTAGATAATTGAGATAAAGTGCGGAAGAATTAATAAAAGTCTAAATACAATAGCTAATAACGAAGAAATCCCTTTAAGTACAAAAACTCAGAAATGGAGTCACAACCTCACGAACCAGTCTAAGATTTATCTAAAAACAACAGTTTGAAAAAAAATGATATATCTGTCTGGAAACACATAGATGACAGAATGAAAGATAGACAGTGACGCCAAGATCCACGAACACCTGCGTAACTACCTCGGTGTCGTCTGAAATGGACTAATGGACACCCCTCCTAACGATGTCCACTGGGCCCGGCTGCATAATCTGCACAACATAGAGAAGTGCAGGTGTAGCATCAGTACAACCGACCCCAGAATTTCCCCTGGTGCATAAATAATATAAAAGCAACCATTGATATGAAAGTTTAACAATACGACATTTCAAATGTACAGAAGTTATCAACAAAATTCTATTGTCCCGGCAAGGGACTCAACTATTACCAATCTCGCTCAGAAGTATAATATCAACAGTAAAGCCCTCAACCGAACACATAATCAACAAATTTCTACGTCATGAAGTAACCTCAAAATACCACTTCCAAGGTTCCCAATAATTCACAACACAGAATATCAAAGAACACTAAATAACTCATCAAAATTCGAATCACGGGCATGCTTGACCACAACATATAGGTACCCGTCACCTGACCTATATGTTGGACATGAATTACACATAGAAAATAATACTCTATACCTATTCCCTCAAGCTAAGGTTAGGCCAAACACTTACCTCGGCTCCAAGAAAGCAAGTCAAGCCTCAATCACGGCCTTTCCTCTTGAATCCGACTCCGAAACGATAATATCTAGACATAATATACTTAATAACATCAATAATTATTCAATAAATCAATCCCAAAGCCTATTATACATTTCCCATAATTCTTCCAAAATACCAAAATTCGACCCCGGGCCCGCTTGGTCCAAACCCGAGGTTCGGACCAAAACCCGATCACCCATTCCCCCACGAGCCCGAATATATAATTTTTTTGGAAATCCGACTCCTGAACGAGGTTGGATTCCCAAAGCCCTAAATCTACCCCAAAACCCCCAATTTCTACCCTTGATCTCATGTTTTTAGACCTAGAATCTAGTGATTGATGAAGGAAAATGGAAGAAATTAGAGTTAAGAACACTTACCTATGAAGCTATGGTGGAATGGTCTCCTAAGAATCGCCCAAGAAGAGTGGAGAAGAAGAAAATGGTGAAAGAATGTGAAAATCCCGTAATGGCATTCTGTTTTAAGGCTTTAAAATGACTAAACGAAATAAACCTATGCGATCGCGAAGATAGGGTTGCGATCGCATAGAGTCCTGAGTCACGTGCATTGCGATCACGAAAAGGGAGTTGCGATCACATAGGGTCCCTGGGCTTGGTTGTGCGATCGCGGACGGATTGGTGCGACCGCAAAAGGAAAATACCTAGCCCCCTCCCCAGCTCTCCTGTACTATATGCTATCGCGGAAGTGCCTATGCGATCACATAGAGTCACAGACCCCCCCCCCCCCCCCCCCCCCCCCCCACACACACACACTACACTACGCGATCGGGGGGCAACCTATGCGATCGCATAGTGTAAAAATCTCAGACACAGAAACAACACTTGAACACCAGATTTTTCAACCTTTAAGCACCCCGACACCTATCCCAAACTCACCCGAGCCCTCGGGGCTCAAAACAAAATATACACACGACTTCAAAATCATCCTACAAACTTATTCGAGTAATTAATCCACCAAAATAACATCAAAAACAATGAATTATCTCCAAAATCTATAGAATTTTCTCAAACTTCATAAACTTCTAAATTCTCCAATTTTGTTCCGAAACACGTCAAACCAAGTCCGTTTCTTACCAAATTTTACAGATAACTCACATAACACATATTAAACCTGTCCCGGGCTCCGGAACCATATACAGGCTCGGTATCACAGATTTCACATCAAAGTTCATTTTCAAAAGTCTTTAATATTTTCAGAAAATAATTTTCTTTAAAAATTCATTTCACGGACTTGGGACCTCGGAATTCGATTCCGGGCATACGCCCAGGTCCCATATTTTCCTACGGACCCTCCCGGTCCGTCAATTCACGGGTCTGGGTCCGGGTCCATTTACCAAAAGTGTAGACCCAAGTCAACTTTATTCAATTAATTATCATAAATTCAACAATTTAACACATTTCCACATAAAAGGCTTCCGACTACGCGCCCAGGTTGCACACACACATCGAGGTGAAATTAACGGAGGCTTTCAGGGCCTCGGAACACAGTTTTTGCCAAATTTACACAAGATGACCTTTTGGGTCATCACACACATAGTAGGCAAGAAGAAGCAAAAAAATTAGAAACCCTAATGGACACAGTGTTACAAATCACGTAGAATAAGTGATTGAACCAGAAAACAATAATGACTGGAGGAATTAGTAGAACAAACGTAATATAAGCGGAAGAAACAAGAATCAGAAACCCTAATAAACATAATAGGGTTTAAATCACAAAATACTCAGATCAATCGAAGCAGATTCATGAGAATCGAACATGCAAACAAGTTTGAGAGAACGAACAATAAAGATAAACTCAGAATCCAAATAAAGTATCAGAAAATTATGGTTTTTAGTATAACTAGTTAGGTTTAAGGAAAAAATTAACAAAATCAGTCGAAACACATAAGAATCAGAGGCTTAAACACTTAAAAATCAGAAAGCGTTTTGAATAAAAGGATTTTCCGAAACCCTAGTTTAGGAAGATGACAAGCCACTTCGAAAATTAGGAGATTTAATAATAAAACCAGTGAAAATAAGTTCAACTTGTCTCAGATCTGAGAAGTTTAAGAGACGAGATTAAGGTTTCGAGAAAATAACATAGAGATGAAGATATAGGCTTAGAAACCCATAGGTTTAAAGCGAAATAGGCATATCTTACTAAAAATTGAGCCATGACGGCTTTAAATAGGCAAGGACAGGCCAAAGGTGTAAGCGGACTAACCCTAGTCCCTCGAGGACCTAAGAGACGGAGGCACCAGCATAGGAGAGGCCATTGGAGGTCCGGGGTGGTGAGAAACCACCATGGAAGGCAGTGGATGAATGACGGCGGGGGGAATTAGGGTCGGAGTTAGAGAGAATTTGAGAGAGAAGGGGGTGAGTGACGGCGGGGTGAGAAGAGGGAAATGAGAGGTTTGGGAGGGTAGTCTTAGGTTTAATTAAGGAAAGGATAATATGGGCCGTTGATAAAAAATGATCAACGGTCAGGATTCGATAAGACTGGTTCGGGTAGGTAAAGGGTTTAAGCTCGGGGTTTATTGGGCTGGTGTTTTAATTGGACTTGGGTCCGATTTAACTTAGGCTAAAATCGAAATAAATCAGGCCATTTGTTAAATACTTAATCAAATTGATAAAATAATTTTTAAAATAACAAACAATTGTATAAAATGATTTTATTGCATAGATAATAATTTAAAAATGCTTATTTAGTATTTAAAAATAACAATGATTAATTTTGGGTAAAAAATAGTATAAAATCATATGATTGTGCTATAATTACAAAGTTATTGCAGTTATAGCCAAAAGGTACCAGTTTGGCTAATTATGAAATAATTTGGTCTTAACATGACCAAAAAATAATAAATTAAATTAAGAAATGCTTTGAAATCATTTGTGATGTAATTTTATAATTATTTATTGAAAATAAATATTGGAAAAACTAATAAAAATGTAGGAAAATAATGGAAAATACCAATTGTTGTTAATGCATGATTTTGAAGATATATATGCAATTTAAAATATTTTTGGAAAAAAATTAGGTATCAACATTGGGCTTGTGAGATCCCCTATGCTTCCTCATCATTGAATGATAAAATGCCTTCTGGTACATAGTCTCGAGTTCGTTTTTCTCTGGTGACTGATACTTTAGCGCATTTTAAAACGGGCCCTTGTGGAATATTGACCCCACCAACGATCATGTGAATTGCGTGTTGTGGTTCTTCCGACTCATTTTTCTTATTTGCATCCCTGCTTCATAAATAACTTTTAGCTCGGTTGCTCAAGAATTCTCGAAGGTGAACCTCGTTGAATAGACGGGCCACCTCCTCCCTTAGTTTTCTGCATTCTTCGATTCTATGACCATGCGTACCATGGTATTTGCATATTTGATTAGGGTTCCTTTGAGCTGGATCGGACTGTAGGGGTCTGGGCCATCTAGTGTCCTTGATTCTCCCTGAAACAATACTAGATGCGTAGATGCTGAAGCTGTACTCTGACAACCCTGGCGCTTTCGTGGGCTCGACATGCTTATCGAAGCCACCTTTGCTCATAATCCCTCGGGAGCTCTATTCTCGATTATTCCTTCGATCATTTCGAATGGGATTACGTCCTGGGCCGCTGTTTCTACGATCTGCGTTGTATGGTTGATATCGATCTCTGTTCGATCGAGGTTCTCTATCGATGCCCCTTTGAGTTTTGCTGACGGGCTTGTTTGGATAAACGAAAATGGAGGGGGTCCCCAATTGATCATCCTCGACCCTGATCTTTGACTTGTACCGATTATGTACATCGGCCAGGTCACTGCTGGATATTCAATCAAAATTTTGCTTTAGCTGTCGTGATGCCACCGAACTTCACTCGTTCAAACCTTGAGTAAAGGCTTGAACAACCCAATCGTCTGTGACCGGGGTTAGTTCCATGTGTTCCATATGGAACTGAGATACGAATTCCCTTAATATTTCGTTGTCTTTTTGTTTCACCTTGAAGAGGTCCGACTTCCTAGTCGCAACCTTTATTGCTCCGGCATATGCCTTTACGAAGGAGTCTGCAAGCATGGCGAAGGAATCGATCAAATTATGCGGCAAATGGTGGTACCATATCATTGCTCATTTCTCTCCAAATTTCTTCAGTAGGACCGATTCAATCTCATTGTCTTCTAAGTCATTCCCCTTTATTGCGCTTGTATAAGAAGTGACATGCTCATTAGGGTCGGTAGTCCCATTGTACTTGGGAATTTCTGGCATGCGGAATTTCTTCGGAATGGTCTTCGTAGTTGCACTTGGAGGGAAAGGCTTCTGTATGAACTTCTTCGAATCCAACCCCCTTAGGATCAGCGGTGCCCCCGGTATTTGGTCAACCCGGGAGTTGTATGTTTCTACTTTTTTGTCATTTGCCTCGATTTTCTTTTCTCCTAATTCAATCTATTTAGTGAGCTCCCCGAGCATTTTATAATGGCTGGGTTAGTCCCCGATTCATTGGCGTTCGATCTCTCCGGTACCGGCTCGGTCCTATGGACGACTTCTTGTTCGATCCCACTTGGTGCTCGGTGCTAATTTTGTAGTTGTGCTATAGCGGCTTGTTGAGCCTGTAATATTTCAAATATCAATTGGAGGCTAGCTCCACCATCTTCTCTGCCCTGCGTACCTCTACCACCTAATCGAACCTCCTTGCGTACGCTACCTTCGGGATCAGCACCCAAATTTGCACTTAGGGCGACATGTGAACTGACATCAACGTGATTTGCAATTGGTGCTCCCTCAAGGTCAGCTGAGGCACCTTGATCCCTGTGGCAACTATATTGTTATTTTCCCCGTGAAATCCGAGGCCGTTGTCACTGTGTATGGTTGCTGCTTGTGAGTTTGACATGTTTATCCTGAATATAAAGATTCTTACAAGAACAAGTGTAAAGCAGTGTGTATTATAAGAATCAGTATTAAGCAATTACTATTATCCTTAGCCCCACGGTGGACGCCAAACTGTTTACCCTTAAAATTGGATAACAATTAAACTTATAATGTGGTTTTAAGGACACATGATTTCACTCAATACCAATTTATAAATATGAAGATTAATAACAGAAACGAACAATAAAGTAAAGCAAACCAGTGTTAGAATGGAACTCAACCCTCGAGTTTGAATACCCTCAAACTGGTCGATGCAAGAACAATTAAAATATAACAAGTTGATGAACAAGAATGTAAACGAGAAAGAGAATTATATCGCTTTTATATTTGTGAACAACGTGTCCTACAAATGATTAGAACTCCCCTTTATATAGCAAAGGAATTCTACTTATGGTATAACTCTAATTACATAAAGAAATCTCATGATTGACTAATTAACCGTTCCTGATTTGATCCGTTCCGAGATTTCTGCCATGATCTTCGACCAATCACGGATATTGCGCATTTCTGTTATTATGCCATCTTCGATCTTGCTCGATGCCTGTCTCATTTGGTCTAGATCGCTACTAACCTCGATCTCGACAGGTAACTCGATTACGAACTTGGTACCTTGTCCTCGTGCTTTGGTCTGATCCATTACAAGGCCAAACTTCGATGCAACCTCCTAGTCTCGGTCAAATAGTGAAATCGGGTAGGCCCGATTTTAACCGCATACACAAGTACAGTAGAAGAAATGAACCATACTTATGGCGTCAGGTTCAGAGATACTATTCTTTTATTTATTCGACTACATCACTAAAGGCTATGTAATGAAATAAATATTGAGCCTTATATGTCTTGAGATTAAATTATGAAACCAAAATAAGGAATCATAAATTCTTAATTAATACTCCGTTCGTCTCATATGTCTTGTTTCTCTTTTACACACCCCTTAAAAAATATTAATTATGAAAGAAATTAGACTATTCTACCATTATTTATATCTTAAGATATAATCTTTTTTCATTGAATATTTATTCTATTTATGTTTTATATCTATCTTCAAAACAATTAGTACTAAGGGTGAAAAAAGAAAAAAAAATAATCAATTTTGTCTTGAACTTCTAAAATGACAAATAATTTGAAATAATTAATTTTGGTAACCATGACTATTTAATATGAGACGGAGGGTGTAGACATTATCGATTGGGAGGGCGGGGTACGATAAATCAAAGTCCGAAGTGGCTCTAGATTAAGGTAAAAAAAGGTGATAACACTAAAATAGATATAAACACTTTAATTGATAGAAATAGAGGAACCAAAATAATGATGATTAATTAGCAAAATTTTGGGTCGATAATCATAATTGCGTACAGATGCCTCTCATAATGTGAGGAAAAAAAGGAATTGTTCTAACAATTTTGATGTGAATTTGTTTGATTGGACAATCGGTTAATCGATTATGATTTAATCCTAAAAATATTTTATACTCTCTAATTAAATATTAGAAAATATTTTTAAAGTTTTTCGCTCACCAACTAAACAAGGAAAAATAAATAATAAAATCATTCAATTTTCATGAAAAGACGTTTCATGGAAAATCTTATACCAAACACACCCTAGATTTGAATAGGGGTTGGGACTTACGATGTGAGAGAAAAAAGGAATTATTCCATCAGTTTTAATGTGTATTTGTTTGATCGGACTACCGATTAATCAATTATGATGTAATTCAAATTGGATTTTAATTGTGACTCACGACTCGAGTTAAAATAAATAATTATTTCATTTGACGTGGATTTGTTTGATCGGACCGGTTAATCGAGTATGATCTAATCCGAACTAGATTTAAATTCGGTTAACAACATCAAGATTACTCTCAATAGACTCAGCTACTTACAAAACTTTCTGTAAAATCCTATTGTTACAACTTATAGCAAAAATGTATGTATTAATTACTACTAAAAATAAGTTTATATGAATCTTCTTCTTAATCTCTTAGAAGAAGCTCTAGAAACCAAGTACCCAACACCCACCCCAAGGCACATCACCCATATCCCCACATCTAATGCCCACCCAACTCCTTCCGTCTCAGCCTCCTCCTCCGCCGCTTCCGCCGTGTCTCCGCCGTCGAAATCCTCTTCACCTTCACACTCCGAACAACAACAATTGGACCCCTCAAGCTCATTTTCAACTTCTCTTTGTTCAGGAATCTCCTCCAGCTTCTGAAAACAGCTCCTCCGCCGTGATCTCCTCCTCTTCACCGTCATCTCCACCTTCTCAGTTATCACCTCCGCCGCTGAAACGGCGGCTCGTCCTTCCACCGCCACACAAACTTCTGCCCCTCTTACGTGCAAATCATCATTTTCGAGCATTGACCTGCAATCAATTCTCCAATTATCCTCAACTCCATCTTTTCCGAAAATACCGCTTAAAATCTTTACATCAGCGATGTATATTTCGAACCTTACTCCTTCACTCGCTTTAACTCTATCTCTGCTTCCATATATGACCCCTTTTGTCGCCTTCTCAGCTGACACGACCCGGTGGAGCGTAATGAAACCCGGTGCATTGGATCGGATCTTGGACTCGTTAATCTCCAATGGACTTTCACTTATTCTTGGAAGATAATGCAGTGTTAAACAATCGGGTAAGGCATTCTTGGTAGGTAACGAAAAAGATAAATGGAGATAAAAAGCTTTGATTTTCAAACGATCTCTCTCGTTTTGCTGAAACCCTTTACACATTTTTGCCTATCTTTGCTTTTGATGTCTACTTTGAAATATTTGCTGCCACACTATCCACTGAATTTCAACCCTTAATCGAACTATTTGATATACATTAACGCTGTAGTTTAGATTGGAGCATGAATTATGAGGTTGGGGTTTTATGTAGAGATATAGCGTGAAGGGCTAAAGAAGGAGGCGACGTTTGTTTTAGAACGAATCTTGGGGCGTGTAGATTGGAGAGCACACGGTTTTGACAATTTAATAATTTGTCAGCAGAGGGAAAAGGTAAGGACGAGGAAAATGGATTTGGACAAGATCACAAGACGACAAATTTTGCCAATAAGACGACAAATTTTGCCAAAAATAAAAGAAAGAGCAAAGATAAGACAACAAATTAGGAAGGCGGATTTGGCCAACAGGGCTTTGATATGCCGCGTGCTAAGGGCTCTTTTGTTGTTGTTCCTTAATAGTTGCAAGTAGTGGCGTGCATAATTTGTTAAATATAGAATTATAAAATTTTAGTCTTCATTATTCATTATTTTGGTATTTGATATGATATTTGGTTTAAGTTTATAGTATTTGATAATTAAAAAAATATCGAAATATTAATATTGTACCGAAATATATAAGAAGTTATACAATACACATTATTAACTATAACAAAATACTTCTTTGAGGCTAGTAGTAGTGCCTAGGTACTTCTTTGGGAAAATTGAGGTCGTAGATTTTGACTCTTATTCTCTAGGATGTGAAGCAACTTAACGTATTACTTTTACGATTTTGGAGTGTTTTTTCTCGTGTATTGAATTGCATTTGTTGGATTAGTCTTTGTTGTATTATTTAAGTTCTGAAATTAGCTCTAAGCAAGTAATATAACATTTTCAATGATTAAATTTATTTTTTTATGTACTTTTTCTCTTGATGGGTTGATATTTGTTGATTTTGATTTTTTTTTTTATTTTTATCAATAGTGCTTAGAACATTTTTATTTTTATATTTGTGAGCACTTTAATTCAAAATATTACTGTTTATGGCTCTATACACTAGTTAATATTTAAATCGAACAAACCGAAGTTACCGTACCGAATAAACCGAAACCGAAAGGAGAAAAATCGAATCATCCTGAATTTAATTAGGTATGGTATTGATATAACTTTTTACGAAATCGAATGCCGAAAATATCGAACCGAAATATCTAAATACCGTACCGTACCGTACCGTACCGATCGACATACACCCTAGTTTCAAGTTCCCACAAGTTGTTCGCTTATATACGTTGTACATGGCACGTGGTTTGGGGCAATTTGTTATGCAAATTTCTAGTTCGAGATGAAAATAAATCTTGTTTTGGGAGCACTTTCTTTCTTAAGGATTTTTATGTGGTTCAAACAAAATTAATTGGAATCTTAATGTGGATATCAGACACCAAAATTTTTAAAAAAAAAAATACTAATAGAATAGTAAGTACATTAAAAGTAGATATTTCAAATAAACCAAATTGATGTAACCCCTCCAACTCTAGAAAGATTTGGTGATATAATTCAAGATGGGTTGGGTCAAACCTGTATTGATGTTAAAGTTTTGAGTAATATAACTAGAAGCATGCAATACAACTGACTGATTCTCAACCCTCTTTTTGGTTAAAGAATTACTTAATTGGATAACTTAAAAAATAAATGAATAGAGAAAGAATGTTCGCAACAAGAAATTGTATTTAATACATATCGATGTTCTAATGTTAACCCAAAATTGTCCCTGTGAGATCCTCATTACAAGTGCTTTGCTAATGTTAAAATTAACTCAACGTAGTTAGGTGGTAGTAATTTTCTTTGCTCCTTTCTAAAAAAAAAAAAAAATAGAAAAAAAAGAAATTGTCTTTGCTCCTAGTGTTCCTACAGTTCCATTGGTATTCTATCAATTTTGACGTCTTGCTTCCGATTTGGGGGCAAGTGCATGTATAGTCATTCTCAAGGATGCTATTTAGTATTTAGTGATAAGTTAGTACTTATTTTGTCCTAAAATTTTAAATTAAAATTCTTAAATTCTGTCCTGAAAGAACTAAAATTCAAGACGCACTGACTAATTTCTAAATAACAGCCCTTTAAAGTGACTATCTAGTGTCATTTCTACGTCCGGTTTGCCAATTTATAGACAAACTGCAAATTTGGGCAATTGGACTGTAGCATTCCGGGCCTGTTTTTAAATAGTGAATGGCATAGAACATTTGGTCCAATTTCAAAGTGTATATTGGTCCATCTTTCTTTTCATGGTTCATTAAGTCTTAGAATTTACTCCTAATTACCTTTAAGCCTTGACCTTTTTGGTTAACAGCAACAACAAATTCAGTGAAATCTCATAAGTGAATTTTGGGAAAGATAATGTATACAAGGACCTTACCTCAACTTTATCAAGGTAGAGAAGCCTTGACCTTTTTGGTTAATTTCTGGGAAAAAATGACACTTTTGATTGGAAATGGTAGAAATGTGGACGGAAAATGGATTTCTATCCGAGTAATCACCTTCTGCAACCATTGTATTTTTCAAACCTGTTTTTAAAATATTTTTTTGAGCCGAGGGTTTATAGGAAATAGTCTTTTTAGCTCATACAATATATGAGTAAGATCTGCGTACACCCCACCTTTCCTAAACCCTACTTGCAGGATCACAAATGGGTATATTGTTAGTGTCACACCCCTTTTCTACCCCCCAAAAGATGTATGTTATTAAGGGTTGTGGGTTAAAGGGTTTTTCCAATTGAAGTGACAATTTTGAAATAGGGATTATTTTATTGTTCAGAGTCGCCACTTGGAATTTATTTTTTTCCGGTGTTCCAAGTGACCTTTTATTTGGATCCCTAATCAAAGGAAGATTTGACTCTCTTTTTATTGGTCCGCGAAAAC